>LR753332.1:1845081-2042002 GCA_902729485.2 Mus minutoides | reverse complement strand
GCGGGGGCTGGCTGGAGCGAGCAGGGCTGGCTGGAGCGAGCGGGGCAGACCAGAGCGAGCAAGGTTGACCGGAACGAGGGAAAAAAAAAGAAACTGAAAAGAACCTATGGCAGCCACTGCCCCTGCTGCTTTGCACTGGCTCCTCCAGGCCAGAGCTAGAGCTGCCACTTCCTGCCTGCCCCACCCCACTCACAGCTCTCCTTTTTTTTTTTTTTTTTTTTTTTTTTTTTTTTTTTTTTTGGTTTTTCAAGACAAGGTTTCTCTGTGTAGCCCTGGCTGTCCTGGAACTCACTTTGTAGACCAGGCTGGCCTCGAACTCAGAAATCTGCCTGCCTCTGCCTCCCGAGTGCTGGGATTAAAGGCATGCACCCCCACACCCGGCCAGACCTTGGTTTTTTTTTTTTTAAAAAAAAAAAGGTTAAAATGTTCGACAGGTTAGGGAGAAAGGAATGGGAGGATTGGGCACACATGTTCCTGTAAGTAAGGGTGTGGGCAGCGCACACAATCCTTGCTTTGGTAACTTTCCCATGACATGTCTGAGTGGTCACCAGCCTTTGATCTCACTGCTGACTGTGAGCTAAACACATCCTGCAGTAGGGGCTCACAGAATCCTCTCCCTGCAGGTGCTGGGTACCACTATCCCCGACCGGATAAGAACGGGAGCTGGAGCTTACAATAACTAGCCAGCTCTTGCAGGTCATATCCCTGGTACAGGCAGGCTAATGTGCAGTGGTGACCACTGGACACTCTCTGGTGAAACAAGACACCTTACCAAGAACCCTGCCCTCTTCAGCACCCACACCCAGTTCTATGTAGGCAAGATGCAGGTGCAGGTGATGGAGCTGCCCCCACTCTGTGGGTGGGAAGGTTGCTGTTACCAGGAAATAGTCTCAGGCCGGGTGCCTGCTGGGCCCCAGTGCAGTGCCTCTGCAGGGTCTTAGTGGTATTAGCACATGTACTATCAGTTTCTCTTCATACAGGTTTGCTTATCTCTTATGTGTTTGTTCTTTTATTTTGCTTTGGAGTCACAGACTAAAATAGCCCAGGCTCACCTTGATCTGACCAAGTAGCCCAGGCTCACCTTAATCTAGCTAAGTAGCCCAGGCCACCTTGATCTGGCTATGCAGCCCAGGCCACCTTGATTTCCTGATTCTCTTGGTTTTACCTCCCTGGTTCTAGTATTACAGGTGTGTGTCCCATGTCAGGCTTCATCACTTTTATAATGTTTTTAAATTATGGTTTAGTGTGTGTGTGTGTGTATGTGTGTGTGTATGTGTGTATACATGTCTGTGTGTGTACACATGTGAACCATAGCCCATATTGCAGAGTTCAGCAGACAACCTGTGGACATCTGTCCTCTCCTCCACTAAGTGGGTCCTGAGGACCAAACTCAAGCGGTCACTAAGGAGCAAGGGCCTTCGAGTGTGGAACCACCTTACTGGCCCTCATCATTTACTGTTTTTAACTAAGATAAAATCCACAGGATGTAAAGCAAGTCACTTTACAGGGTGCAAGTTAGCGGCACCCAGAATGCCCACACCTCTCCCTGCTGCAGATCTCAGCCTTCTGCCTGTGGCCTCGACCGTCCACGCACCCACAAATCTTCCTTTGGTGTCTGCAGCATCTTCTTTCACATGGTTCAGCTCAGGTGTCTGCCATGTGCCTTTCTGGCCCTCCTGGTCCTCATTTCACACTCCTGGCCATAGGTCTCTCTGCTGGTCCTGGCTCTGTACAGATGTATTAGTTAGGGTTCTCTAGCACCACAGAACTTATGGAATGTCTCTCTATATTAAGGGAAGTTATTGTGATGACTTACAGTCTGCAGTCCCACTAATCCAACAGTAGGCAGCTGTGAATGGGAAGTCCAAGAATCTAGTAGCTGCTCAGTCCCATGAGGCTGGATGTTTCAGCTAGTCTTTGGTTTATGCTGCAATCCTGAAGAATTAAGTTCCAACAGATGTGCTGGCAAGTAAGTGCAAGCAGGCGAAGAAGAGTGAGTCTTTCTTCTCCCAATGTCCTTATATAGGCCTCCAGCAGAAGGTTTGGCCCAGATTAAAGGTGTGTGCCACCACCATGCCTATACCTAAGCTGTTCTTTATTTGGAACTTGCTCTGTACCAGGCTGGCCTTGAACTCAGAGATATGCTTGCCTCTCTCCTGAGATTAAAGGTGTGCACCCACCTTACCTGGGCCCAAGCTTTTCATGGCCACTATGCCTTAAGAATTGGATCAAGGGCTAGAGAGATGGCTCAGCAGTTAAGAGCACTGACTGCTCTTCCAAAGGTCCTGAGTTCAAATCCCAGCAACCACATAGTGGCTCACAACCATTCTCAATGAGATCTGATGCCCTCTTCTGGAGTGTCTGAAGATAGCTACAGTGTATTTACATATAATAAATAAATAATCTTAAAAAAAAAAAAACAAAAACGAATTGGATCAAAAGCCTGTGTCTAGCTGGGCGTGGTGGCGCACGCCTTTAATCCCAGCACTCGGGAGGCAGAGGCAGGCGGATTTCTGAGTTCGAGGCCAGCCTGGTCTACAAAGTGAGTTCCAGGACAGCCAGGGCACACAGAGAAACCCTGTCTCGAAAAAAAAACAAAAAACAAAAACAAAAACAAAAAAGCCTGTGTCTTCCAGCCTCAAGATCTGGATCACAAGCGTGCTCTCCATTTCTGGGTTGTGGTCAAGTTGACAACTGGGAATAGCCATTACAACAGGCCAGTCTCAGCCTTGGATGTCCATGTCCTGGGTTGCTACGGGCCTATCTCCAGGTCTCTGTTGAGATGGCACTATGTGTCTGAGCTCACACTTCTCACTTTGTCTCTCTGTAGCGTCCTCGTAGGAGATGGTGACACATGGTTTATGTTTACTATCTGCCCCTGCAGGGGCAGAAAGCACCTTCATTGTCCCCTGCTTTTACTCCTGGGACAGTGCCTAACATACAGTAGGTACCCCATAAGTGTCCACCAACTACAGTGCGACAAGGAGGTCACTGAAGGATGCATTGGAGCCAAAGGCATCGGGATAGACCTTAGGTATGGAGAACTGACACGGAGAGCCAGTGCTGCTGCAGGAGACAACAGGATAGCACCCACGGGGGGCGTGGCGTGGCGTGGCGTGGCGTGGCNCAGTGCCTAACATACAGTAGGTACCCCATAAGTGTCCACCAACTACAGTGCGACAAGGAGGTCACTGAAGGATGCATTGGAGCCAAAGGCATCGGGATAGACCTTAGGTATGGAGAACTGACACGGAGAGCCAGTGCTGCTGCAGGAGACAACAGGATAGCACCCACGGGGGGCGTGGCGTGGCGTGGCGTGGCGTGGCATGGCGGGGCTGGGCGTGGGCGAGGAATCCCATCCCTCATCTTTTCATATTCTCCAAGACAAACTTCCTCTGCCTTCCTGTCTCCAAAGTATTGATGCGTATCTATCAGAGTTCGAGAAGCGTGGAGAGACGAGGCCTGCATGAGAGTCGCCTGTGGCTGGCCTTTGCAGCACCTTCCCATGTCACCTGCAGCTGGCATCTCCTCCTCAGGCTCTGCTTGTAGCCTGCTCTCTCTTCTATTCCTCCATAATTGCTGTTCACCATGGGGGCCAGGGATCCACCCCAGGCATAGTATGGCTTTCCCAGCCTTAGTCCTGAGCTGGGGAGACATCTCAGTCTGTGAAATGCTTGCCTTGCAAACACAAGGACCTGATTCGATCCCTAGAATCATGAGAAAACTGGTGTGGTGGTACATGCTTTCATCCATGAGCCAGGGAGGCAGAGACGTGCGGCTCACAGGGCTTCCCTGACGAGCGGTTCTCACCTAATCAGTGAGCTCCAGACTGGTTAGGGACCTTGTCTCCTGACCAAAAAAGTAGGGGACAGCACCTGAGCAACATTGTCACTTGACCTCTGATCTCTACATGCATATGTGAACACTGTGTGTGCATGGGAGTGCAAGAGTGAGGGGTGCATGTATATTTGTGTTCTTGTATAAGGGCTCACATGCAAGTGGGTTAGCATGTGTGGAGGGGTCAGAGGTCAATATCTGATGTTATCCTTCAGGAACCATCAACCTTGGGGTTTCTTTTATTATTAAGATATAGTATATTAGGCCGGGCGTGGTAGCGCACGCCTTTAATCCCAGCACTCGGGAGGCAGAGGCAGGCGGATTTCTGAGTTCGAGGCCAGCCTGGTCTACAAAGTGAGTTCCAGGAGAGCCAGGGCTATACAGAAAAACCCTGTTTCAAAAAAAACCAAAAAAAAAAAAAGATATAGTATATGTTTTACCTGTATGTATGTATGTATGTATGTATGTATGTATGTATGTATGTGTACTATGTGTGTGCCTGATGCCCATGGAGGTAAGAAGTGGGTGCTAGAATCGTACAAGTATGTCACTGACCCATAACCCCAGCCCAATATCAAAGTGATGCTGAACAAGGCTAGACCTCACCTCCCCACCTCTGCCACCATATCCCTGACCGCCTCCTCCTCCTCCCGCTGGGCTAGGAAGGAAAAGCTTTGGCAAGGCTGCTCCCTGCTCCTCTCTCCCAGCTCTGAGGGTCTCACGTGATGGGCTGACATTTTCCCAGTCACTGTCGGTTTCTCCCACAACTGAAAGGCAAAATCCTCAAAGTTGAACCATCTCTTCTGACCTGAGCTGATTTTTTTTTTTTTTTTTTTTTTTTTTTTGGTTTTTCGAGACAGGGTTTCTCTGTAGTCTTGGCTATCCTGGAACTCACTCTGTAGACCAGGTTGGCCTCGAACTGAGCTGATTTTTGTTGTTGTTGTTGTTGTTGTTTGTTTGTTTTTTGAGACAGGGTTTCTCTGTATTGCTCTGGCTGTCCTGGAACTCACTTTGTAGACCAGGCTGGCCTCAAACTCAGAAATCTGCCTGCCTCTGCCTCCCGAGTGAGTGCTGGGATTAAAGGCGTGCGCCACCATGCCCGGCTCCTGAGCTGATCTTTAATCAGCATCTTGGTCCAGCTGACATGGCTCAGCACTTGCTTGGGGGACCACAACATTTGGGGTACAGTTAACTGCCTAAAATATCTAACATTGTTTTCATGTGTCAAAGACATTGAACTTCCTGGGCTTCTTCTCGGTTAGCTTTTCCCCAGGCACTAAAGCCCCTTTCCTGTATTCTGTGAGCTACCCCTGCTGTGGATAGGCTAAGTGCTTAGACAACTTAAAGAGTTCCTGGGGGAGGTGGTCTGGGGGAGGGAGGAGCTTGGCATCTCCAGAGCTGGTCTTCTTGGCACACAGACTTTACCATAGGGCATAGTCAGGGTTTAACAAATGAATAAACACCAGGCGGTGGTGGCGCACACCTTTAATCCCAGCACTTGGGAGGCAGAGGCAGGCAGATTTCTGAGTTCGAGGCCAGCCTGGTCTACAAAGTGAGTTCCAGGACAGCCAGGGCTATACAGAGAAACCCTGTCTCGAAAAACCAAAAAACCAAAAAATAAAAAACAAAAAACAAATGAATAAACTTTGAAACCTTCCTGTCTCATGGATCAGAGGTCGGGGCCCCTCTCCAAAGCACAACCAAATCTGAGTTGCCCCCCCCACACCCCCACCCCAAATGTCAACGACCCTGCTGAATATGAGTCCAGGTTCCCTCTCAGTCGGGTGTGATGGTTCAGAGCCATGATCCCAGAACTCAGGAAGTTGAGGCAGGAGAATTGCAGATGCCTCCTTTCCGAATGACATCATTCTGGCCATGTGACATGATGGGTGCCCATGATGGGTGCCTGCTTCTTCAGAGGTCAGAATGAGTTTTAGTAACTTACTTTTTAACCATGGGTTCTCATCACCGACTCCACTTTGCAGAGAAGGTAAGTGAGCTACCCAAGGTTATGTGGCCAGTATGTGCAAAACAGGATTTGGACCTGTACTAAGTCTTCAGGGCAGTAGCTTTCCCCACCGACACAACAGCTTTAAGCCTCCTGAGGGACCACAGCAGGTCAGTGGTTTGGAGCACATTCTCTACCCTGGACAGCTCCTCCCCCTCCCCCACATGCCCTCACTCAGCATCCCTGCTCCACACCAGGGTACATGGCCTGCTAAGCTGAGGCCACCCCTGGCTGCCCTCTGGGCTCAGACTCTGATGCCTGGTCCAGGCTGTTGAAGACGGATGCTTTCTGGCAGGCTGCACCTGCCACTAAGTAGCGTAAGGCACAGGGCAATGTCCACAAGCAGCAGCGCAGCCCTCACTGTGTGTGCCTCTCAAAGTAACATCCACAGACCCAGAACACAGCTTGCTCAAGATCATTACCAACCCCACGGAGACCACTCCTTGGATTGGTATCTGGAGAGTTCTGCCTAGCTGACTTTCTCTGTCTCTAACCACTTTAAAACAAACTGCTTCACCAAGCCACCCCTCCCACCCCCAGATCATTATGATCTGAAGTGTTTATTAGCCTCTCTATCATGATCAAGATTTTATGAGCACTCTGTTCCAACTGTGAATTAAATACATAATTCTGGACCCATCATGTTCCAGTTTGGCGCTGCGTTTGTCTCTATTACGCCACAGTGGTTGCCGTGGGCACTCAGCAGCTGACAATTGAACATGTTTGACCAGGGGCAGCTAAAGTGACTGACATTTCAATCCTGGGCAGCCACAGGGGTTAGGGCCATTAGCGGGGAAAGATCTCCATAGCTAGGGATAGGGATGGCGGGGTGGGGAGCTGTGGAAGGACTGCCTCTGGCCCTGCCTCCTCCAACACAAGACTGACTACCCTCTCAGTATGCTTGAGGAAAGATGGCTGCCATCTCAGAGCTGGGGGGAGGTGGGAGGACAAGGCAGGCGAAAAGACTTCTTGTTCTTCATACAGCAGTACCAGTTCTCTGGTGGAGCGATCCGGGCTACACTGGGAGCTGCTGGTTAATCCTGCTCTCCATGGATAACTGCTGCAATCCATCACTATGTACTCAGCCTCATTTGAGCCCTCCACAGTGTCACCCAACATACACTATTGATCCACCTTGCAAATGAAGAAACTGAGGCTCCATGGCGAAGTGAGCCAGGGAGACGGACGGGTTCAGTTCTGTCCTCATCCTTGGCCCTTCCTGTCTCCTCTCCAGCCAGCTATGGTCTCTCTTCCCCATAACCTTCTGGGCTCAGCAGCAGCTCCAGAAGTCTGCTCTGTCATCATAGAGGAAGCTGGTCTATGTGTTCTGGTCACTCTGGAGATGCCTAAATATCTGTTAGTGACATGAATTCATAATCAGCTTGGTGGGTAGCACAGCATGAGGACCTGAGTTCAAATCCCCTGCACCCATGGAAAAGCTGCTTGTGTAGTAAGTCCAGTGCTTGGGAGGTATGGACAGGCAGATCTCTGATGCTCATTGGGCCAGCCCATCTGGCTGAAATGGCCAGTTCCAGGTTCAGTGAGAGACCTTGTCTCAAAAAATTAGGTTGGATGGGGCTACAGAAATTAAGTGCAGTTGCTGCTCTTGCAGAGGACCCAGCTTCAATTTCTAGCACCCATATGGTGGCTCACAAGCATCTGTAACTTCGGTTCTAGGGGATGCAACACCCTCTTCTGGCCTCCACAAGCAGTGCACACACAAGGTGCACAGACATAAATGCAGGCACAGGCAGTGCATACACAAGGTGCACAGACATAATGCAGGCAAAACACCCATACACAGAAAAAAAAAATTAAATGGAAGATGGAAGACAATAGAGAAAGACACCCAACTCTGACCTCTGGCCTCTCTATATGAACTACAGGTAAGGGTGAGTATACACACACACACACACACACATACACGCATGTGCATGCACAGCAACTGCTATGGGTACACAGCCAGTCCTAAAGAAAACACTGACATATTTAAAACCTGTCAGTGCATCACTGCTCCTAGGCCACAATTAGGCTTCCTAGAGTTTAAGTTTCCTGCTGTCAGCCATTTCTCCAGCCTGAGCCTGGGGGTGGGGATTCAGCTGAGCCGAAGTGTGAAGCTGGGGAGGCCTGCAGACTTGCCAGCCACAGGCCACCACTCAGGCTATCTCAAGCCTTGCACCCTGGCCTCCCTAAACATCCAGACTACCTTTGGCTCTTGGGTACAGCCATCTCCAGAGCACATGTCACGTTCGGTTGTATGATTCTTTGTCCCCTAGGCACATCAGGAGCTCCGTGTCTGTCAGTGGTAGTCACAGACAACACATGTTGGAATTTTAATATTCAGACAGAGCGCTGACCATAGCATCCTTTGCTGAGTGAAAGGAAGAAAGCAGTCCGACAGAGACCTGGCCAAGCTATCCACAGGACACGCATAACAACGATACTAGCTTACAGAAAAGTGAGAGGAATCTGACCTATGCACACTTACACATCCATTCATAAAAAGACAAGTGCATAGATTTTCACTGATGCAGAAGAATTTTCTGGAATACTCTAGAAACCACTAAAAGAGACTACTTCCGGGGAAGAGAGTAGAGGTCTGGGATGACAGGACGGATGAGAGCATTTCCCCATTTAATCTGAGGTACAACGTCACCTGCATGTATACTGTAAGTTCAAGGCCAGCCTGAATGAAGTAAAGGTCCTGCACCAAGGAACAAAACCACAACCTGTTAAATAGTTAAGATTTTAAAATCACGTGTGTGTGTGTGTGTGTGTGTGTGTGTGTGTGTGTGTGTGTGTAGAGTGCTTGTGAGGATGCCATGTGTAGGGGCCAGTGGATAAGCTGTGGACCTCGTTTCCTTCTACCATGTGGGTCCCAGAATCACACAGGTCCCCAGACTTGGCGGCAAGCAGCTTTACCTGTTGAGCCATCTTGCTGGCCCTGTGATGGTAAATTGTGACTGTCAGGTTGATAGGATTTCGAATCCCCATGGAAACGAACCTCCGGATGCATCTGTTAGTGTGCCTCAGAGAGGTGTCCTTGAGTGAAGCAGGAGTCCCTGAGTGTGGGGCAATGTGAGCGGATGTCCCTGGCTCCTGCTGCCATCTCTTCAAACCTTGTGAAGCTGCTTTTGCCACACATTGAGAATAGTAATGAACACCCAGCCTCTGGATGGGTAGAAATTCTCAGCTTTCAGATTGCGGGGTTCACTGTCCTCTTCTCTGAGGCCTGTTTTAGGATGCGGTTTCTAATCCAAGGTCGCAAGCCACTCCCTCTGCGTTCTAAGAACTCCATGTTCCTTTTTCTGTCCCACTTTGGCTTGTGGATGATTTGGGAAGACATCCATTCTGTATGAATTCTTGTCTAATTTAGCCTTCCCCGTGTGCAACTGTTCTGACATCATTCCCAGGGAAACTCATCTTTTCACATTGGGCCCTGCTTCTCTGTCCACATCAAGGAGTACTTACCGGTACGAGCTGTTTCCGGGCTCTATACTCCATCCTGTTGGCTAGAGGATTTACTCTAGTGTTGGTACCTAACATCTCAGATCAGCCCTGGTGTTTAACGGGGTGAGCCCTCCTACTTGGCCTTTCTTTGGGAATGTTCTTGACTCTCTGCTTTTTTACATAAGTCACAGAGAGCTCAAAAACATCCACTGCCATCCCCACCATCATTATGCAGCCCCAGCCGGCTTGGACCTCAGAGATGCACCTGCCCCTCCCTACCTCCTGGATGCAGGGATTAGAGCTGTGCATCATCGTCACATCCAGCACACAGGATCTTTTAGAATATTTATCACTGTGTGCATATGGTATGAGGCATACGTGGGTAGGTCAGAGGACAACTCTATGGAATTAGTTCTCTCCTTCCACCTTTACATAGGTTCTGGGGACTGAAATCAGTCCATCAAGTTGCAAAGTAAGTACTCACTGAACCATCTCACCAGCCCCTCCCCCTATAAGTAGTATCTTTATAGTAAGCGCAGAAGTCCATAGGCTATCTTGGGTCTCATGTATCACAGGCTGTCTCCTCCAGCTCTGTAGACAACTTGGGATAATATGGTCCTTCTGCCCCCAGCTCCCAAATGATTAGGATTATAGGTCTGCAGCACTAGCAATTGAATCTGGCTTCATGTGTGCTAGGTAGGCACTGTACCAACTAAACCACATCCTCAGCCCTGCCATAGATTCTTCAGGGTTGTCTTAATGTACACAAACATAAATCTACACTCAAGGGCGTCTGGTTCTTGTAGACCACGATATTCAGCCACGTTATTGATGTTTCATTATCTGGTTATACATCATCGAAATGTCAGAAATGGGAATAGTCTCAAGCTTAACTTTAAAGCACATGCCCTGAACATGTCCCTGATGAGTTCTGTGTTTGTTATATGTGTGGTTTGTATAAAAATGGCCCCCATAGATGCTTAGGGTATAGCATTATTGGAGAGGTGGCCTTGCTAGAGGAAGTGTGTCACTGGGGTGGGCTTTGAGGGCTCAGATGCTCAAGCCGGGCCCAGTGTCTCTCTTTCCATACTCCTGCTGCCTGCCAATCCGGAACTCTCAGGTCCCTCTCTAGCACCATGTCTTCCTGCCATGACAATGGACTAAACCTCTGAACTGTAAGCCAATCCCAATTAAATGTTTTACTTTATAAGAGTTGCTTTGGTCATGGTATCACTTTACAGCAATGGAAACCCTAACTAAGAGAGTATTGTTTGGGAAAATAGCTATATCAGGTTAAGAATTCCTTTTCATTTATAGCCATTAATGTTTTGGATTTAATATTATCAAATGTTTTATTTCCATCCATTGAAATAGCCGTGTATTTTTTTTTCCTTTAAATTAATATTCTGGTTGTCCTCAGTAGCTTAGAGTTTAAAACCATGAATTTTTTTTGTTTGTTTGTTTTTTTGTTTTTTTGAGACAGGGTTTCTCTGTGTAGCCCTGACTGTCCTGGAACTCACTCTGTAGACCAGGCTAGCCTCAAACTCAGAAATCCGCCAGCCTCTGCCTCCCGAGTGCTGGGATTAAAGGCGTGCGCCACCACGCCCGGCTAAAACCATGAATTTTTGCCGGGCAGTGGTTGCTGATGCCTTTAATCCCAGCACTTGGGAAGCAGAGGTAGGCAGATCTATAAGTTCAAGGCCAGCCTGGTCTACAGAGGGAATTCCAGGATATGCAGGGCTACACAGAGAAACCCTCTTTCAAAAAAAAAATCATTAATTTTTAATTATTCTCTTAAGAAAATTTCCTTTTCAATGAATCTCCAGACTTTAAACTGAAGATTTATTTATATTATTTTTATTTATATGTCTCTCTGTGTGTCTGCATGAGTTTATGTGCACCACACACATGCAGGTGCCTGAGGAGGCCAGAAGAGGGCATCAGATCCCTTGGAATAGGAGTGCCAGATGGTTGTGAGGCTGGGACTTGAGGCTCCAGTCCTCTGTAAGAGCAGCCCATGCTCACCACTGCCGAGCCAGCTCTCCAAGCCCTGACTCTTTCAACTAAAAGAGTAATGCTTTGGAATTGGCACGGCGATCCTATTTCTGTGAACTCTTCCTAAGAAATCTAAATCAAATGCAAATACATCATTCATCATGAAAAACAGAAAACTGAGCCCTCTGCCAACAGAGGACATTTGGATGCCCACTGAACATACATGGGCAGTGTAAGACTTCCTGGTGCTTAGGGAGTTCCAGGTACTGATAGTACTTCAGCATTCTGTAGATGAAGGACCAAGCTGGCCTGCAAGTACCAGTGACTATTTGTTTAAAGCTACTGTTTTGCAGTTCACCGGGAAACAACTGGGTCACAGCCCAGGCCATCTCTTTCAACTGGCTTCATTGCTCATTCACCTAACAGTGACCAAGACAGAGTCCCTAAGGCCATCAGCCAGGTGGCAGGCAAAATGAGAAGAGAGGACAGTGAGGATGGATGGTGGTGAACCTCCTGGAAGAAGGTGTCAAAATCACAAGACAGCAAAGCCTTGAGTGCTGCTCCCTGGCGCATGGTTTTGAGCTCCAGCCCCACCCACCCAAGTGTTTGGGAATCTTGCTATTTATTTATTTATTTATTTATTTATTTATTTATTTATTTATTTATGGCACTCTCAAGATTATCCACACTGAAAATCTCGCTGACAAACATGAGCGATCAGGCTGACTTAATGCTGACTCCACAGACTGTGGGGAGCACCCGAGCAGCAGGGGGACCCTCTGAGGAAGCTCCACAGGTGGTGCTGGGTCCCCAGCAGGACTCACACAGTCGGTCAGTTGGTCGGGGAGCAGGAGAGTGTGCACGGCTGGAGTATGCAGAAAGCACACCTGCAAGACTGTAAAGACTTCTCCAGAACACTGCCTGCAGGGCCGTGAACTTGCTTCTGGCC
This sequence comes from Mus minutoides, assembly GCA_902729485.2. Taxonomy (NCBI): domain Eukaryota; kingdom Metazoa; phylum Chordata; class Mammalia; order Rodentia; family Muridae; genus Mus; species Mus minutoides. Next base: position 2,029,763 of record LR753332.1, on the reverse strand, counting down.
GAGCCTCAGAACCAGCAGCAAGGCTCCCACCACCCCCATCTCTCCAATTCTGAGAAGCCCAGCCTTTACACCGACTGCCGCTTGCCATTCCAGCCTGGAACCGGATCTCTGTTAATTAATAAAGCTGTCAGCGGACAGTCCTCACTGGTCATTAGGAGCCTTTCAGAAACACAATCCTGCCGTCATCACCCACCCGACCCCTCCGATTATGGTGCAATTAACTTAATGCTATGCAAATGAGAGGCTCTTTTCATCATTAGCCTATAGCTAATCGCATAACTGGGCCTTCAATGGGGTAATTAGACACGATCTCCTCCATTAGTCTTACAAGGCTAATTATTGTTGAGGGAGGGAGGGCGGCCCTCCCAGAGCTTCTTGCCCTGTGCCACATCTGGTACAAAGCTAAAACAACCAATGGAGACTCCACCAGGTAAAATGCAATCCAACCTGCCATGGCTGTCATAAGGCTGGGTGGGAAGCAAACAAGGGTGGGAAGGCTGGTGGGCAGCTCCGCCCCTCACCTGTAGACTATGGCATTTAACAGCAAAAGGAAGAACAGTTGAGACCACTGCCAAGCCCCAGCTGGGGCCAGAGGCCTAGCCCTGAGCCACAGTTATAGTAGCTCCAGGGGATCGGCTTCAGCTCTCTGAGCTTCCATCTCTTCTTCAGGGCCGTGAGGAGGGTGAACCCAGGGCACTTCTGGGTGTGGCTTTCCTTATTTGAGCCATGCAATGAGAAAAGACAGCCTGGTGTCTTGGGCCTAGAGTGACAAGGCAGAGACGGGTTGGGAGGTTGGGAGGTGTCCCCACCCCCACCCCAACTCCTGTTTGTAACCTAGGAACAGGCATAAGCAACAGCTTTCCAGACTGGATGTGTAACCATCAAGTAATGGTCTCTGACACAGTGTAGGGGCCCTGGTGAACACGCTGGGGAATGTACGGGGGCTCCGTGGGGTTAGGCCAAGAGCAATAGCAGAATCCAAGTCACCTCACAAATACTGAAGGACCAAGGCCACTAAACCCATGCTCTAGAAACAGACACTAGATGAGACAAGATCCAGTGGGGTGAGCAATATTAGATCTCCTCTCCAAGCCGGCCAGAGCTGAGCTAGGAGAGGCTCGCCACATCTCATCTGGATAGTGTGAGCTAGCTCAGGGTGCAGAGCAAAAGCCTCACAAGAAGCAGTCAATAAGAACCCCAAAACAACTCTGAGGAATGTACCAAGGACTTCTCAGAGAGAGGAGGGGTACGTTTGGAAACACTGTGAGGAGAGTTGGCTGGGGCAGGTCTCCATCTATCTAGAACATTCTAGATAGACCAAAATTCCCTCCAGGCTCTCAGCCTTCTACTGCTGCATATGAACAACCAGGGCCACCATCCATCCATGTCATATTTGGAACCACTAAAGAAATAAGCAAGGCGGGAGCTCCTTCTAGAACCCAGGGACACTACCACACTGAGCATGCATGAACTAGAGGTCCAACAGCTCCACCCACCCAGCTCCAGCCTTACCCAGACCCCTCCCGGGTGTTCTGCACATGCTAACCTGAGCTCCCTGGGTGTTCGGTACACGCTGACCTGTGTCCCTGTGGCTGATCTGAGCACGCTCCTGCTCCTGGAACTTCAGAGGACAAGTGTGTCAGAGACAGGGCTTTGGAGGGGTGGCTAAGTTACTCTCAGCAACCAGAGGCCGAGCCAACAAGCTCTACGTGTTCCTGTAAGAGATTCCCAGACATTCCAAGACATCTGGGCCCTGTGTGCACAGGGATGATCATGTGAGGACGTGGCTAGAAGGGAGCCTAAAGCCCAGGAGAGGCGCCTTGGGAGGAGCCATGTCTGTTAGACAGACCAAGCTGAGCAGGAACTTGAAACAATCCTATTGCCTCTGACACCGTACTGTTGAGGTTACAGGCATGAGATATCACAGTCATACACCTGTCTCACCGCAGCAAGCCTCTGTTCCATGTCACAAAGGCCTTCCCTGGCCACCTTCCAGCCAACAGGTTCCCTTCCTCTCCCTTCTCTTGTCCTCTCTCCCTCATTCTCCATAGAACCTGGTATGTCACATGCATGATGACTGTGACATACCTTCCTCACTCCAGCCCGAAGGGAGGACACATGATGGCAAAGCGTAACAGGTTTCCTTTCCCTTTGTGTCCTGGGGACTCAAGCAAGCATTCCATGGGCATGACCACTGACCTGTCACACTAAGAACAATGTGTGTAGTTCTGTGTTCACGGGGAGCTTGGAGAGACCAGAGGGCAAGGTTTCTGTAGGAGGCAGTGTTTGAACTAGGCTTTTAGAAACAACAGGATTTGTGTGAAACCCCACAAGGCTCAGACGCTTCATGTTTAGGGAACTGGAAGTAGGCAGGTGAGCAGAGACATGAGGACAGGAAAAAAATTGGGGGTGGGGGTGGGGTGGGAAGGAGCAGGCTGGGGCTTCCCTCCTGCCTGCAATGTCTTTGGCATGTGGCCCTGTCTCTGTTTCTAGAATACCCTCCTCAAAGGCAGAGGCCTAGGATAAAAGCAGAGGTGTCCCATTGAAGACCCAGTGGAAGCTGTACCTGACAGTCAGCCTGGGGTGGCGGCTCTGGCCCACTGTGAGTGCAGGGACTACTGGCATCTCTACAGGGACTGCAGTGCATGGAGTTTCACAGTCTCATAGAAAATGCACAAAGGTGTATTTTATTTGTGGGAGATTCTCTTAAGTTTTTGATGTGGGTGGGGCGGTGGTGGTTTATGCCTTTAATCCCAGCAGATTAAAGGGAAGCAGAGGAAGGCGGATTTCTGAGTTCGAGGCTAGCCTGGTTTACAGAGTGAGTTCCAGGACAGCCAGGGCTATACAGAGAAACCCTGTCTCTACCCCCCCCCCAAAAAAAAAGTTTTTGATGTGAAATAGTTTAGCTGATATTTAGGCAGGACGGCTTCACACAGCCCACTGTGTGCTGTCTCAGCTGGCAGGGGCCTCGGCTTTCCCACTGGAGGCTGGGTTCAGCAGATCAGCACTTTATTTAATACCTCTGAGGAAGCTGGAAATTGAAGTCCACACTGACGTCTCCTGAGTCTCCTCTGAGTAAAGAAAAACAAACACCATTCCCCAAGTCGGCCGATATTGCCAGGTGCGTGCCCGTCTCCAGGAAATGAATTTAAGTTAACGGTTGAGCGTCGTGTCTGTCTCAAATGGGGGCATCTCTATCATGGCGCCACTCAAATGCCAACTACCCTGGGCTCCGTTCTGTTAAAGGTCACCTGTCAGTCTCCACCTGAGGCAGGAGATTGCTTTGATCTGACTTCTGCCCTAGGAAGGCCTGTTTATCTTCCCAGATGTCTTGCTATGTTGGGCCAAGCTGGTTCTTGCTGGAAGCAAGGCACTGGACCTCTAATAAGAGCCTGGAATCGATGGAGGGAGGCGACTGAGCCGCTCTGCCAGAGAAGAGGCTGGGCCTTGAAGCTGGATACAGGGGCAATTCCTGGCCCTGAGGCTTAACAGTTTCTGACACGACGTTCATTTTTCTCTCCCCATGGCACATGTACTTGGAGAATTGTACCAACCATTCTCCTCTCTATCACCGAACACCTGGCTAGAAGTAACGTTAAGGGAAGGGTGTTTCGGTTCACTCTCTATCCTGGAGGGGAAGCCATGGAGGCAGGATCACATGACAGCTAGTGACACAGCATCCACAGCCAGGGAGCAGAAAGCAATGAACGATGGCTCGCTTTCCTATTTACATTCCATCTGGGTTGCTTGCCCATGGGATGGTGCTGTGGGCTTCTAGGTAAAGCTTCCCCAGGAAACTGTCTGACATTCTGGATCTAGTCAAGATGATGATTAACCATGACAGCATGCTAGGAATAAGGGACAGCAAAGAACCTCTCCTAGGCCTCTTGGGGGTATGGAAGAGTGGGGTCTGCACTATAGGTAGGTCTGGATGCCCCTGGGCTACATTCAGAAAAGCTGGCCAACTGCACTGAACTTCAATACATACCTCTGACTTCCGCTCTGCTCTTGTTTGGCTTCCAGGGATTAAACTCATGGCATTAGGCTTGGCAGCAAGTGCTTTCCCCGCTGAAGCACATCACAGCCCCAGGGCTTAGCTCACAAAATCATGGTTAAGGAAATAGTACGCCAATCCCTGCTCTTCGGGGTCTCTTAAGCCAGTCTACAGGGACTCTTCCTTAAGACTACCTGATATCTTAAAGGCCAGCTCTCCTAGGCTCTCCAGCTGTTTACCATGCTGAGACACCACACGACACTCTTCCCAAGTCCCAACTTCCACATCAGGCTCACAGAGCTATAACTGTGGCCACCTTGGCCTGTCTCAGTAACACTCTGCAAAAATCCTCGTGGCTGTAGGTATAGGCCAAAGGTAGCAGACATTTCTGATGTCCTTAGTTCCAAAGTAATTGCTCTTGTGCTCTCAGAGATAGACAACGGACCTAGTAACAGACTGTCATCAAATTTTAACCCAGGAAAAAGCAGTGTGTCCTCCTCAATTTGCGCAGGGCCCTCTTCCCCAGAATTTTTTCTTACACAAACATTGGAAATAAATGGTAAAGAGCCAACACTCTCTTGGCAGGTAACTAATGGGAGCATTCTCATTGTCTGCTCCCTTTCTGATTTACTGAAAGATTAAAATGCTACAACCCCGGGACCGCGGGCTCACAGCCCCTCACTGCTATAGCTGGGCTCTACCTTGGGCTTGAGTCCCAAGGCTGTGTGTACCTATGTCTCCAGCCCCAGACTCAACTCCTGAGGCAGCCTGCCCTCTGACCTCAGACCTCTAGGAGCTCAGGCACTTCGGAGCCTTGTTTCAGGCTAGTCCCATCCCCCAACACCTCCAGAAGTGTCTTACCAGTGGGGCACTTAGCTTTGCTACAGTGAAGTCTGTTTCCTGCCCACTGCTGAGAGTCACTTTTAGGTCAGTCACAGTGCTATCTCCAAGTACAGCAGGCATGGCAAGCACCTTTGTAGCTGGGCCAGCAGCCCTAGAAGACCGTGTCTCAGCCTTGTAAGGTCTATGCTAGAGACAGTGTATAAGAGACAACCCAGGACCCACATGGTGCCACAGAGAGACACAGAAAGGTCACGTGCTGCAGGATACAGAGAGAGGTTGGATTGTGAGTGAACTTTAATGTCACATGGTCAAGGGCCAGCACCAGCATAGGCTGTCCTACGGAGGACCAGGTATACCACATTACACAGGGACTGTCTTCATCCCACCTTGAAGCTGGGGCTAAATATTTTTATTCCTGGGGCTAAAGAGAGACCTGAGTGGCTAAGAGCATGTATTACTCTCTCAGAGGACCTGAGTTCAATTCCCAGTACCATGTCAGATGTCTATAACTACAGCTCCATAGGCAATTACAAACACTGTTCTCTCTCTCTCTTTCTCTCTCTCTCTCTCTCTCTCTCTCTCACACACACACACACACACACACACACACGCATGCATGATTAAAAATAAGACTTAGACATGTTCTGGTTACCCTTTACAGGAGGCTTGCTAGGCCACAGCCCTTACCAGAGCCCTGCATGCATCAAAAGCCTGAAACCTAGAAATGAACTGAATTAGCCAGTGTACAGGACGCCTACAATGAACTCTGATATCTGTGGCTAGGTGTGACCTCTACCTGGCAGCTCACTCTCACTCTCTAAGTGACAGAGCTTGGGCTTCCATTTATCTGCCTGTCACTGGGTCATAGCTACCACTCAGACATGTCCAACTTCTTACATTGCAACATGGCAGGCGATTTCATCTACAGATCACATTTTAGAATCAAGTCATGAGGCTGGAGAGATGGCTCAGCAGTTAAGAGTACTGGCTGCTCTTCCAGAGGTCCTGAGTTCAATTCCCAGCAACCACATGGTGGCTCACAGCCATCTGCAGTGAGATCTGATGCCCTCTTCTGGTATGTAGGTATACATGCAAATAGGGCACTCATCTACATGAAATAAATAAGTCTTTAAGAAATAAAAATAAAAATAATCAAGTCGACCATGCACACATACATCCCACAGGCAAGGGAGGTTTTGTGTCAGGCTGAATGTACTGGCTTTGGTCTCATGTGTCTCACGGGCCACAGGTTGGACACACCTGGGCTCTAAAGGACCTTTACTCTTATGTGACTGCAGGCATGGGAGATGGGGATACACATTTTTTTTTACAGATGGACACCAGTGTCTGTGTGATCTCAGCGGCTCCCATGCTATGAGTGCACCCGATTTCTTGGTGTCTCAAAGAAGACACTTGACTCTTTGTACCCTTAGCCCCAGGGGATTAGCTGAAACAGCAGTCACTTCCTCCAAAGTCAGTGTGTGTGTGTGTGTGTGTGTGTGTGTGTGTGTGTGTGTGTGTGTTTTGCCTCCTTGAGACAGGGTCTCATTCTACAGTCCAGGCTGGCCTTTAATTCATGGACCCTGCCTCAGCATCTCAAGTATTAGAATTGCAATCATGAAGCCAAAGCAGGAAAGCTAAGGCCTGCAAGACTGAAGGCAGCAACTTGGCTATGCTTTTGCTTGTAGAAAACAACTGGTCAATGCAGAGACCCCTCCCCACCGTGCCAGACAGCTCTGCTTAGAGTCTGTGGTTTGCAGCTCACAGGTCCTCAAGAAAGGAGCCCTACCTAGTCAGAGACATCCCAGTCTGGTTGATGATAAGTATTCCAGCCCATGTCTAGCAGACTCTGTGACGACAGCAGCAAGCCAGGGTCACCCGGGTTCTATTAGCTCAATTAATGAGGAGTAAGATAAGGCTAACACCCTGCTGGTCGGGCAGCTCAGGCGTAGAGCTGCGGTAATGGAGTTATTAACCTCTGCCAGCTGCGGAGCTCTGCTGCAGAGTCCAACTCCATTTCTTCATTCAGGCCTTCATTAATGGGCTGTTTATTATCCCTAATCCACATAAGGATGAGCTGCAGAGATGTGAGAGCTTCCTGGAAGGACCAAGTGATAATGAGGAGAGAGAGAGGGAGGGAAAGGGAGAGAGAGAGAGAGAGAGAGAGAGAGAGAGCGCACATGCTTCGCACAAGCAATCCTACTTTGCATTTTAATTTTTCTTTGCTCTTACTGCTGCCCTCTTAAGGATGATAGCATCCTTACTTTGGCCCTGTCCTTATCCAAGGGCTTCAGTCTGTTTTTCTCTAAAGGCACGTGGCACAGGGAATGAACAGTAACAAGTCTTGAGATAAAACCAAGAGAGCCTGGACTATGAACCACCTGCCAATTCAGTTCTGGACTTCACATTACAGCAAAATATTCCAGGATTTAAATGTTAACAGAATTAGCCAGGTATGGAGTTCATACCTGTGCTGCCAACACTTGGGAGGTTGGGGCAGGAGGATCAGAAGTTCAAGGTCATCTTGGCTACTGTCATGGGGAGTTTGAGCCTAGTCCAGCCTTGAGGAGCCCTGCTTAATTAGTAATTAATAATAATAAAGACAATGGGGCTGGGCGTGGTGGTACATGCCTTTAATCCCAGCACTTGGGAGGCAGAGGCAGGCAGATTTCTGAGTTCGAGGCCAGCCTGGTCTGCAGAGTGAGTTCCAGGACAGACAGGGATGCAGAGAAACCCTGTCTAGAAAAACCATGATAATGATGGTGGTGGTGGAAAAGGAGGAGAAGGAGGATCATTCACTCACTTGCTCTCACCATGGGTTCAAATCGCTCCTTCTCTATATCTATGCACAAAATCCTTTCCACATGGATGATATGAAAGTGGAAGGGCACTGTCGGGCAATGAAGGGGACTGACAGGAGCTGGGACAGGTGAGGAAGTGGATGATAGCAAAGCAAGGCTCATAGCCCAACGCATATTGTATACTTCATGAAAATGGCCTTAGTGTTAGTCCAGTATAATATAAAGTCAATGGTTAAAAACACAGGTTGCTCTCCCAGAGGACCTGGGTTCAATCCCAGCACCTACATGGCAGCTCCAACTGTCTGTAACTCCAGTTCCAGAAGATGCCATGTTCTCGTCTGGCCTCTGTAGGCACCAGGCACACATGTGGTGTACAGACATATATGCAAAAGCCCATACATATAAAATACATTTTTAAATTATACTGAGACAGGGTCTTACTATGTAGACTAGGTTGGCCTTGAACTCATAGTGACCACCTGCCTCTGCCTCTCAGTTCTGGGATTAAGATCTGGGCCACCAGGATGAGGGCAACGTAAAGAAAGCTTGGCTGTACGGAAGGAAGGGCTGGCTCTCAGACATCTGCCTTTGAGGTGTAGCCTCAGCCCCATGCACACAGGATTGGTTTGCTGGCCTCTCTCTCCATAGCGGCTGGTCTCTAGGAGACAACAGCTACAGGAAGTGTTGGTCTAGCAGAAAACATCAGCAACCAGCACCAACAGGATGCTGACAGCTCCAAGGAGAGAGCCCTTGGCCTTGGCAGAGACAAGCCAACGTCTGGATGCACACACACACAACTTAGAAAACATAAAAACTATGAATTCAGACCACACCACTCCTCAAAGGTACCTAAATGGCAGTTTCCAGTTGGGTACAGTCTAAGTCACAGATGGGGAACGTTCTAGAGTGTTCTTGATGGTCCTAAAACTAACCCAATAGAATAAGAGAGGGACACTGGAGAAGACAGCTGTAATAAACACCCTTGCTGGCAGTCTGCTAAATGGCAGAGCCATCAAGGTCCCCTCTGTTACCTCCCTTTCCAGGATCCACGATTGTGGCTGAGACCATGGGTGTGGGTGGGTTAAGATCTCAAGGAAAAGTAGGAGTTCAGATACCCAGCTGTCTGAGATGCCACAAACTTCCAGGTCTCCTTCAGAGCCTATACCCACCCCCTGCATAGTGAACATGGATCTTAAAGAAAACACATGGCTGCAGACTTACAGCAGGAAATGAATTATTTCACAGCAAGCTGAGGGCAGGCTTCTGTGTGCAGCCTTGGAAGCGGCTCTCTTTGTCTCTCCCCTATTATTATTACGTTTTAACAAACTTTATAGCCCATTTTATTTGTTCTCAAATAACTTTTTCTCCTTCCTCTCGACACATCAATTGCTGGGCTTCCTTCACCGTGAGGTGGTAGAACGGAGATTGATACGGCTCGGCGGGATGTAATTTACTATTATGGGCTGCAGGTTTCTGAGGCGGAACCCTGACAAAGCATTGCATTTGAACACACGGCACTTATTGGCTCCAAGAGGAGATTTATATTTGGAGAGGAGACAATAACTTTGTTTTCTGATAAGCCAAAGAGGTCTATTTTTGAGTCTGGCATGCAGACAAGCTTGCCCTTCTCCAATAACTCTATTTACTAGTGTGAATATATTTTAATAATAAAATTGATATATATGTAAATTTATTTTATTCTAATTTCATTGAATCCTCCTGGAAAAAAAAAGAGGAGGGTGGGTAGCTGGTGGGCCTTTAGAGATTGTTTTTGTATCTGAGTTATAGGTTTCTGTATTGTATCCCTAGACTGGCTTCGTAGCTATAATTCTGCCAGGATTTCCTCCTAGTGTCAAGCCAGCAGCACCATACCAGAGTGTTTTATGACTGACATCACACCCAGACCAGAGTTACAGTTCTGGTGTTTGTCCTCACACCAGCCGGACTTATTTGAGGACATTTCTCTTTCCTGGATGAATCTGGGGTGGGGAGGGAATGGTTCATGACTGAAATCCCTTTCTGAGTTAATCACCAGAACGTTCAGCCTCTCAAAGCTGAGAGGCTGTCAAGGGAAGAGGCTTTGGGAGGAGGGCAGAGGACAGAGGGAGGAAGGAGAGCACAGTGCTGGGGAAGCCTGGGAATAGGAGCAGAGCGGACTGTAGACAAGCACCTTAGTATACTTCCTGTCTGTCTTATGTCCTAGGAGCAAATACAAGACATTAGAATTGTATACACAGTCCTTAGAAAGGGATTTTTAAAAAACTCCATAGTGAATGGAGATGTATCCAAGCCTGCCTGAAATCAAATTGCTTCTCGGATATTCTTTCTGTATGCTCTAGAGCCTAGGGCACCCTCTCCTTGTCAGTCCTTCTGCACTGGATGAGTGGCCTGAGTCCAGACATAAAAGTCATTTGCTTTATACGCCAACACTTGGTTCCCTTCCTGAGCTGTTGGTGACATCTGTGTACCCTCCCTTAAAGGAATATTTCATAGTCGCACACCCTGCCCCAGATGCCCCCCCTCCCCCGGGACTGGATGAACTGCTGCTGCCTCTGCACCCTCTTGCTTAGTCCCAGTGGGGGTTGACCAAACTTGGCTGGGCACTGCTAGCCTCCTGGAGACTCACACTAACACTTCTAAAGCTTTTGTCACTCACTTTTCCTGAGAAATGTTCACAAAGCCCTGCGACCCCTTGTATATAGGTCCAGAATAAAGTAGACACGCAGGCCAAACACTTACTGATAATAATCCATAAAGGAATTGACTTTAAAACAATTCTATAGTAAAAATGTATTTTATCTTTAATTAAAGAGGGAAACAAATTTGCATAAATGAGAATTAAATCTTGGCAGAGTATTTTATGCTACAGGACTGAAAGTGGATGGGTATTTTGATTTTATAAAAGTCAGCGCTGAGAACGCCACCTCACATCAACAAAATGGCAGAAGTGTATTTAGAGTCATTTTGGAGGTTGTTGGAAATTCTTTTATCCTTCCCAGGAAAGTGATACTTTTCTTTCTTTTCTTTTCTTTCTTTCTTTTTTTAAATCTCAGAATCCAAAGTAGCAGGGTTTCCTGTGGCATTTTTAATACCTACTAGGTTTTGGCTGACCCTCTGCACCCCCGAATCTCCTGCCTCTGGTCCCTTATTCTTCATAAGTACGCTGTAGCTGACTTCAGACGCACCAGAGGAGGGCGTCAGATCTTGTAACGGGTGGTTGTAAGCCACCATGTGGTTGCTGGGATTTGAACTCATCACCTTCGGAAGATCAGTCGGGTGCTCTAACCTGCTGAGCCATCTCACCAGCCCAGTAGTTAACATTCTTTTGTTTTGTTTTGTTTTTCTAGACAGGGTTTCTCTGTGTGCCCTGGCTGTCCTGGAACTCACTTTTGTAGACCAGGCTGGCCTTGAACTCAGAAATCCGCCTGCCTCTGCCTCCCGAGTGCTGGGATTAAAGGCGTGCGCCACCATGCCCGGCTCAGTAGTTAACATTCTTATAATGAACCCAAGTTCAGTTCCCAGCACCCACATGTGGCAACTCGCAGCCTGCAACCCCAGTGCCTGGGGATTTGTCCTCTCCCCCCCCCGCCCCCATGACCTGTCCAGGACCATGGTGTTCAGCAGCCAAGTCCTGACCAAACAATGGGAAAAGGGAAACCCTACCTCTCTAAGGGCCAGGTATGTGAGCCACAGCCACCAGAGAAATGCCTCACACAAATACACACAGCACCAGAGCACACAGGCAAAACCACACAAAACCATAAAAGCCAGCAGATAGGCTCTGCTGCCAGCTCTGGCAGTGTACGGCTGCAACCCTGGGAGACAACCAGGAGAGAGTGACTTAAACAACAGGGGTGAGAAGGTGGCTTAGAGATGGAGGGGGGATTGACCCCAACCCTAAAAGCAAACCAACAGGGAAAGAAATGCGATATTAAGGAGCAGTTGACAATCACTTGGTCCTTAAAGGGATGAGACCATTGACAAGTACAAACATCAGTAAGAATGAGATGAGGGTACAGACCTGAACACTTCCTGCCCAGACAGGACATCGGGACATGTTAAAGGGATAGTGAGATGGCTCAGATAAAGGCACCAGCCTGATGGCCCAAGTCGGATCCCTGGGATCTACATGGCTGAAGGACAGAAGCAGTGTCACTGACTTCCCACATGTGCCCAGAGCTGTGTCAGTTCCTGCTGCTACCCTAACAACCTTGATGCTTGGAAACACTGAGGTAGCCTCTGTAGGTCAGGATCTGTGCAGGTCTGGGGTGGTGGCTCTGCCCTGGTGCTCACTGATGGCTGTAGAATTAATGTCCTTTCAGAATTGTCAGGGGTCCCTGTCTTCCAGCCAGCAGTGATGTGCCAGGTCCTCCTTTGTCCTGCCTCTCTGTAACTTCTATTCTTGTGGCTTTGAGGGGTTATCTGATAGTTTTGGACTCATCTGTATAGTCCAGTATAACCCTGTTCTTTCCTTAATTTAATTTTTAGATGTGGGCTCTGTGTGTGTGTGTGTGTGTGTGTGTGTGTGTGTGTAAGTCCTGTCTAAAGTATAGCTGACATTTTTTTTCTATTTTGTCATTGTCTGTTAGCTTCGTTGTAAGGAAACTTTGTGTGTGTGTGGGGGGGTAGAGACATGGTCTCACTATGTTGCCTTAGTTGGCCCGGGCCAGGAACTCACTATGTAGACCAGGCTAGCTTCCAACTCACAGATATACAACTGTATGTGCCTCCTGTGTACAGAGAATAAAGATGTATACCACCATGCCCAGCCTGTGTAGAAGTTTTTAATTCTGAGTAGGGAGAAAAGAACCCTTATTCACTGCTGGAGGGGCTGTAATGTGGTAAAGCCATTATGGAAACCAGTACAGAGGTTTCTCCCACGTGACCCAAATACACCACTGCTAGGTGTATACCCACAGCTCTGTGTATCCGACCACAGAGATGCGTGAGCATCCATGTCTATCTTGCCATATCCACACAACAATGAGACCAGCTAGATAGTGTGCAAAAGGAACCGAGATTATGAAGTTCTCAGGAAATGGATGTGAAGTGAGTGGCACAGACTCAGAGAGAAAATCCACGTTCTCACCCAGATTCAGAGTTCATGTTCACGCAGATGCGTACATGGACGTGGGACCGTACATGACAGGACAGTGAGAAGAGGGCTGTGGAGGGAACAACAAATGAGACGGGGTGGGAGAGGAGAGGCTGGAGGAGAATCAACCAAAAAATAGTTTTGTTGCAAATATCATAATAAAATGTAATAGTTTGCATGTTGATTAATGAAAAAGTTAAGGGGACAGACGGTGATCCTGCACTTCGCCTTGCCACACTACTTCCTCTACCTGGTACCAGGCCCATATGTGACTCCTATACGCTGCTCGGAGGAGGCAAAAGACAGCCGAAGATAGGGGGCCCAGCCTGTGTTTCTCTGGCACCCGGATGCCACGGGGAACCACAAATAGTTGAGGAAGGGGGACTCCCATCCTCCTGTACCCCCAGACACATGTCACTGGGAACCATGAGGAGTTGGAGTGTGGGGCCCACAGGCCTTCAATGAGCTCTGGGCAGGAGACAAGAGTCTGGCTTAGCTTAGAGTGAGTGCCAGGAGCACAGAGAGGCCTTCTATGGGAGTCTCGGATGTGGCTCTGTATGGTGGGGGCCTCCCCTGCCGTAGTCCTTGCTGTTTATTCATGGCAGGTGACAATGCATACGACTTACTCAGGGTGCACTAGAGGTCATGTACCTTCTGCAGGAAGGGATGCCCACGAAGGGAAGCTCGTTGGTTGAACCCTCGGGCAGCCCATCTAGAGATCCCCTTAGCATGGAGAACTCTGGACTCTATGCTATGTGATCAGTTGTCATGGTCCTCTTAGTGGGGTGTCATGGTCCTCTTAGTGGGGTGTCATGGTCACGTGCGCCATAACAGAAACCTGGTGGGAGCTGACTTAAATGCCTACTGTTCTCAATTATGAGATTTACCAAGGTCTTTAAAATCTATTCCACCATACCAGTTCTTCTGACCGGTGGCACGGTTCCACTTGCCCCACAGGGGACAACACTAAGACTGGCAAGGAAGAGAGGCAAAGGTCCATCACCTCCACCTGAAAACCTCAAGAGCCACAGGTGCAAACACTTATTTAGAAAGTTCTAGAAGGGAGCTAGAGAACAAATTAAAAAGCAAGAAACAATGGCTTCTCTGTTCTCTTAAAACCAAAAAAGGTGGAAAGGTTCAAATGCATGAAAACAGCTCATCCTGATATCTCCACGGCAGTGAGAACAGACAGCAAGCATCTCTTCTAGAAAAGGGCTCAGAATTCAGAGCGTGCATCCTAGGAGAGCGCAGGCCCTGTCTCCAGCGGGCCAGGGTCCTGCAGAGCGCTGATCAGCCAAGGCAATTTCCATGGCAGCCGTCCCTCTGCCACGTAAAACAAACCCATGCCCCCTGGTACACTACAGGGCAGTAAGAGAGGATCACGTGCTACATGGTGTTGAAATATGTCACAAACGAAACCCTGGCAACCTGAGTATGCTCCCTAGAACCCATAAAAGAGGAAAGAGAACCAGCAACACACGCGTGTACACATGCACGCACGTGAGGCTCAGTGGTGTGGTAGTGTTGGGAAACAGATGTGGCAATCAGAAAGCACGGAGGTAGATCTAAGACCGTCAAGCACTGTTAAATCTCAAACCCAGGACAAATGGCTGAGGTGCCTATTTAACATATCAAGGTGATACCCCCAGCATCCCTCAATCCCTACCTGTTACAGGGTATGGCTGGCATACTCCACCCCTTACCATAAACTTCTCCAGCACAGGGTCTGGGCTGCCCTTCCCGCAGCTGCCGTTCCATATTCAACTCAACAACTTTTGTTACTGGGCTTTTGGACCTCCTGGATGTTGGACCTGGTTCCCCTCTGGCCACTCTCCCTTCCCATTTCCCTTTCCCCTTCCCCTCCCCTTTTCTAAATGCCACCTGGTGTAAATCTCTAAATCAGCTTTTGCTAATCTGAGTAGACCATTACAAGGTTAAATTTTTACATCATATAAAAATCCATACCAGTCCAAAATATTCTGGAGACTAGTTGTTGCTTCCTTAGTCTGAAAAGAGACGCAATGATAGCCTAAGGGACTGGCACGTTTTATCATTGTTGCTTTATGCCCCATAGTCATCTTTAACCTCAGTAAAAATGGCTGCCAGACATGTGGTTGCTTCCATCTTGATGAGGTCATCAACTGAGATGGAGGCAAGTCACATGGCTGCTGTTTAAAATCTGCTTTGAATTGGCTCATTTCACTGGTGGAGAAATAACCTTATCAGTAGCAAACTGAAATTACCTATGTATAGGTTTTTCATTTTAAGCTTTAAGCCAAGTTTTGTTAGATTTTACTGATTCTTTAACAACACCAGATGAACTCACAAAGTTCAGGTCATGCACGCGAATGGAGCCAGAGCACACATTAAATACAATTCAAACCCATACCTGGAAGCGAGGAGGAAAGGCAAGCAGGATTCGAACCTTAGCCTGTCAGTGTTCACAGGACAAAGGGAGTTGGACACAGGAGATGGGGTGGCACAGTCTGCTACAGTGCACCTGAAACAATGGTGGCCGTCACCTGAGCCTCCATGTGACGGGGCTGGGGCTCTTCAGAGGCAGCTCACCTGTTGGGATTGTAGCCCATGGAGTTCAGCATATGGGCCTGGTCCAGGTCTCTTGGGAAGCCGTGCAGCACCCACCCTTTCTGGATGCAATCTTCTTGCTCCATTCTTTCAGCCAGAACCTTGGTGATGATACTGTCTGGAACTGCAGAGGAAGACAGATAAGAGAGCATCCTGTAGCATTCTGACCTTCCTGGGGCACACACTGGGCTACTGCAAGGGTAGCTTTAGGGAAAGCCCCCTTGGAACCACCTGGAATCTCTGTGGTCCAACAACAAGAGTTCACCTTTCAGACCTTAACAAGACACCGTCCTCCATCTTGGTCTGTTATGGCAGCTAAAGCAAGATCCCACGAACTGAGAAACACAGCGGGGAGGAGAGTTTGGCTCCTAGATCTTGAAGCTAAGAGGCAAAGCTTAGGGGAAACTGCTGTCTGAAGAGGGCACTTTCTAGCTGAGAGGCTCCCTGCTGGCTCTTGAATAATGGACACTCTGTGGGATGTTGATAGAGTATTTTAGCACAGGCTTAAGTCTGAGGATCAAGACAAAGAGAGATATTCAGAAGAAAGACCACTGAGAGTATGCCTTTGGGCTTCTCAGAGATCCTGATGGAAAGACAGACAGACCCAAGTTTGGTGGGCATGTTACTAGGGATCTCTCTTTTTTTTTTTTTAAAGATTTATTTATTTATTATATGTAAGTACACTGTAGCTGTCTTCAGACACTCCAGAAGAGGGCATCAGATCTCATTACAGATGGTTGTGAGCCACCATGTGGTTGCTGGGATTTGAATCAGGACCTCTGAAAGAGCAATCAGTGCTCTTAACCACTGAGCCATCTCTCCAGCCCCACTAGGGATCTCTTATTTACTATTTATAATTGTGTGTATGGGTGTTTTGTCTGCATTGTCTTTGGTGCACCACATGCATGTCTGGTTCCCTCAGAGTTCAGAAGAGGGTGTCCTGAGTTACAGATGGTTGTGAGTCAAGTGTGGAAGCTGGGAACCAAACCTGGATCCTGTGCAAAAGCAGCCGACGTCTTCAGCCACTGACATATTTCCAGCCCTGAGTCTCCTTGTCAAGGAGTGCACGTGGAGGCCAGAGCAGAATTATATGGAGTCATGTCTCTCCTTGTACCTTTGTGTGGGTCCTGGCATTGAAGTCAGCTTGTCAAACTTCTGTGACATGGCATACACTTTTAGCTATATCCCATGATGTAATCAGCCCTTGGGGTCTTATCTCCTCCCACCACCATCTTAGCATATAAATTTGGAGGAGGGGGCCAAAGGATTGGGGCCACAGCAAATGCTTCTCATGGGAGTACTCCAGGCCCTGTGTTTAAATTTCCACCCAACAGTATCGAGGTTCCGTCCCACTGGCCTCAGTGGATTAGAGTTCACCTCTGGGCTCACGAAGAGCCTCCCGTTCTCTGTCTGTGTGAACCTGATCTCTCTCCAGAATCACTGCTCCACTTAAACCTGGAGCCTGAAACAAGTCCCCAGCACAGGGAGAAATGAGAAGCCTGTTTACATTGCTGCAAGTGACATTTTCCTGAAACTCATACCTCTCTTCCTAGACTCATTAAATGTTCCATGTTGCTAATGTTCCGAGTCCTGGCAATTTGCACGGCATCGCCTGCGCTTTGCACTCATTTCCCCAGAAAGACTCAGTAAATGTTACTATTGTTTGCCATGGATGTGGGCCCCCAGCGGGGGGGGGGGGGGGGGGAGGGGCGCTTGCCTGTTTCTCCAGAAGTTTCTGCAAGGTTCCCCTCTCACCAAACATCCGTGGTTCAGCAAGTGGCCCTAGAGCACATTCTGAAGCCTCGCAAGGCCCCACAGGCTGACAGTGAATGAGAGGCACTTCGCTGCACATGACCATTTGCTGGGTGCCGCCCTGCCTCAACCCACCAACTGCACTCCAAGGCATGTGCATCTCCTTCCATTAGGGGCTTTCCAGCCAGTACAGTGGTGCACGCCTTTTCTCCCCGAACTCGGGAGGCAGAGGCAGGTGGATCTCTGTGAATTCAAGACCATCCTATGTAGGGAGACTCTGTCTCAAACAAAAGCCCCTGGCTATCCATTCAGAGCTTTAGTAGGGTGGCAGCTTGCCCTGCAGTGATCTCTCTCAAGTCTTGATAGGAATCTACTTAAAGGTTTGGCTTTCTGTTTGTTTTGGTTTGTTCATAATTCCAGGTTGCAAACCATTATACCAGGGGAGTCAAGGCAGGAACTTGAAGTAGCTGGTCACAGCATAACCACAATGGGGGGAGGGGGGATTTGTCACTGTGTGCACACTTGTGTGAGTACATGGATGTCACCACGAATGTGGGTCTTGGTCTTCTACTTTGAGACAGGGCTTTTTCTTCACTGCTTGTACTGTTCCCATGATCTCAGAACACTGGAGTCAGGATCTCACTATGTAACTAAGAAACATCGATGAGCTTCTTGCCTTCCTGTCTTTACCCTCTAGGTGCCAGCAATACCAGAGTCCATCATCATACCTGGTTTACGTGGTGCCATGGCTTCAGGTAGGCACACACTACGCATGTCCCTAGTCCCATGTGCTATCTCTCTAAACGAGGAAGCTTCTATCGGCAGGAGGTTGCACTGGCCACTGTGAACTTGTTCCATGGGACAGATTCCCCCAGAAGGCTGTCCTTAGGTCCCTCAGGTGGCCCATGCCTGGGTGACTCCTGACTTCTTGTTTAACCAGCTTGGGAAGTTCTGCCAGGAGGCTGGAGTGATGGGAGTTTGCCCCAACCTGCCCATCTTGGGTTATCCTGGCCAGGTCTAGCACCCCTGTACAACACAGAGCATCGAAAAATTTAGAGTTTCCAAGGAGCTACAGAGCCAAGGTGTGCAGCCATCCTTTCCCATGGGAGTCTTAGTGTAGTGCATGAGGGGTCTTCTCTGGGGCACGGGCTGTGCTGTCTCATGTGGACTGAGGTAAAGGGAGCCAGGAAGACTGTTGGCAGACAAGAGGCAGACCCTTCAGGACACTGCCTCTGGGCCACTGCCCCGCCCCCATACAGCCAGCAGAAGGGTAGGGCCTGGATGTGGAGAACCCTGAAAACCCCAAATATGGCCCAAGAGTCTGTAGAAGGCTTGAAGGTACCTCTGTGTGCCTTAGCTTCACACCTGTCTGGTTACCTGCAGGCTACTGGCATGCTGGCCCAAGCCTACGCGTTCCCATGCATGGTGAGCTCAGCAGCCACGGGCTCTCCGGACCAGATTGCACTGAGCTGCTCGGCTGCAAGCTTAAAATCCCCTTGATACCAGGCACATTTATCCTTCATCCTCTTCTCCCAGAGATTTCTCTCAGTCTAAAGTCATTCACCATTAAGTTAGATGCCTCAGGCTTGATTTCCAAGCTTGACAGTTAACATATTACCCTTCATGCCAGCCACTGCCAAGGGCTAGTTCCCCAGAACGTCCTGTCAACGGAAGTTAGCAGAGTGCAAGCTGTGAGTGGTCTATTAGTCCAGGACATCACACCAGGTGGTGTTAGCTAGCTGGGGTTTGTTGGCTGGCTTTGTTTTTCTTTTCTTTTCAAGGCATTACAATCTCAGTTCGCTGATCCTGGGGGTGGGGGTGCTTGACATGGGGTTGCTGAGGTGCTTTCAGGCCCAGAAGGGCACCTACCAAAACCCAGGGGCTCTGGGCAACCTCTGCTCTTGAGTTAGGGGCTTGAGGTTAAACTCTACCTACATCCCGCTTCCTGCAAGCATCCACTTCCAGGGTGTTAGCAGACCACAGTGCCCCCTGCAGTCCATCCTAAGCCAAGGTCTCAGCCTTCTGTGAGTCTCTTAACTCTCCTGGGCCTCAGAAAGAGCTTTGCAGACGTACTTCAAATGCCTAGTCACAGGGGAGCAGGGGGAGGGTAAAGGGGATTTTCGGGATAGCATTTGAAATGTAAATGAAGAAAATAATAAAAATTGGAAAAAAGAAAAAAAGAATATGTAATCATCAATAAATTCATATATAACAATTCTAGCCGGGCGTGGTGGCGCACGCCTTTAATCCCAGCACTCGGGAGGCAGAGGCAGGCGGATTTCTGAGTTCGAGGCCAGCCTGGTCTACAAAGTGAGTTCCAGGACAGCCAGGGCTATACAGAGAAACCCTGTCTCGAAAAAACCAAAAAAAAAAAAAAAAAAAAAAATTCTAAAAAAAAAAAAAGCCTAGTCACACCTTCCTTACAACCCTCACTCCACCTGTACCCAGGTACTCCCAGCCCTCCACACACCCCTCCCCCCGGCACCCCTTCACACACCCCTCATCTTTTCTTCAAGCTGCTCCTGTAACCTCTTTCCTCCCTTAGCTCTTCTTGGAACACTGTGGATGCCAGTGTCTAGGTTCAAGGAAGCCATCCAAAACAGGGCTCCTGTACCCTCCTGTACCCTACTCCCCGGGTCTCCACTCTGTCCCTCCACAGTCACCAAGAGACCTCCAGGTAGTCGGATGGGGAGAGCTAACGACAACAGCAGCAGCTACAAGGACCAACAAAGAGAGGAGAGGGCTGTTTTTAGTTTGACTTCCATTCCATATACCAGAATGCTCCAGAGAGGGAAAGTGCTAGATGCCTTCCCAGGCTTAGCCTGGGTCTTGGGAATCTCTAAATCTTGTTCAAGTAAATGAAAGAAAAGCAGCCATTTCCAGGAGCTACTTTTCTTATGGTGCTGCCTCTGGCACTGATGACCTGAAAATCCTCTCTACAATGTCACCAGAATCAAGACTGGCATGTGAGCCCGAAGGTGATCTCTGGCGAGTCTGAAATAACCCCGGACCCGGCGCCCGGTGTTTCTGGTAAAGGTGCTGTTTGTTTATTATGCACTGCCACCTACCGGCGAATTTTGGGTACTGCACCTGGGTGAGAGCCTACAGCTACAGGGTTTCCAAAACTGCAAGGGAGGTAAGGAGAGACCTGGGTTGCTCCACCTGCTGCACCCTGCAGTTGCACACGGACAAAAGTCTTTAGGTCTCGCTGGCTCTGTAGTAAACCAAATTCACATGCCCTAGACCAGCCTGACTTGCCAGGTCTCGGACACCAGGTGCAAGTTTAGACCAAAGTCTTTTAAGGTTTCGTTAGATTCTAAAGCCCTTTTCTTTTTGAATAGTGCAAACCAATTTTACAAAATTATGGGTTTTATTATGCCTTCTTCATCAGTGCATAGTGGTCTAGCCACACCCATCTATGTATCTTCTGCTGCCCCCCTTCCCAAACAGTCTGACTGATTCTACTTTCAAAAATGAATCTGCAGTCCACATATGAGAGAGAAGTCCACATTTATCTTTCTGGGTCTGGCTTATTTTCCACAAAAATCTCCAGCAAATCTCTGTTTTCCAGCAAATAGCACAATTTCTTCTGCCAGAGGCCTCTATTCCACATCTATGTTCCCTAACAATGAACCAACCTGCCTGGAAGGCAGCCGCTCCAGGGAACGCCCATGCTTTCCTATCCAAGGTCAGCGTTGATCTCCGTGGGCTTTCCTATCCCAGGTCAGCCTTGATCTCCGTGGATTCTGGAGTCTACTCTGGTTCTCACTCCTTACTTCCTGCCACTACTTTTTATCAGTCCCTGATCTGTGATGCCTTCTTACATGACATCAAATGGCGCTGGTGCTGGTGCTGACACACCCAGAGCTGGGACGTCTCAGTTTGTCTCTGTCTTCTATAATTTCATGCAGCACAACGTAAGACTTGGGAACATGCTCAGTTGGCCACACGGTGCACTCCAACTCGGCGGCTAGTCTTACCCCACTTTACCTCCCTCCCCTCTCCCTTTCCCTCTCCGTCTCCCTTCTTAAGATTTATTTATTTATTTTATGTATATGAGTACATTATTACTGCCTTCAGACACACCAGAAGAGGGCTTCAAATCCCATTGCAGGTGGTTGGGAGCCACGATGTGGTTGCTGGGATTTGAACTCAGGACCTCTGGAAGAACAGTCTGTGCTCTTAACTGCTGAGCCATCTCTCCAGCCCCCACTTTACATTTTTAATGGGCCCTGAGAGGATCTGAGAAAGTGAGACCAGGTGGACCAGTATGTGTGTGTGTGTGTGTGTGTGTGTGTGTGTGTGTGTGTGTGTGTGTGTAACTGATTGAAAGCATGATGTCAACTGAGAGAAGACTAGAGTCTGAGAAGTCAATCCCTTCCACCATGAGCACGCAGCTCTGAAGCATCTTATTCCTCTTACATCCCATAGGCACCTCAGATGCTGTTACCCTGGTGATCTGTGGCAAGACAGACAGCCAACAGTGGGTGTCTGTAACAGGGAGTGCTTCAGTCCCTCCCCCGAGTCAAGCTCTGGTCTCAACATGCATGTTCATTTTAAGCCAAGTAGTAATTCACTTCATCATCGTGACAATGACCCTACGCGCACAGTGACAGCAGTGTCCCAGTTCACATCACTATTCATAGGAGGAGGAAGCCACCTGCCTGCCGCTGCAGAGATAACAGGCAGCAGAGCTTGGATATGGTACCGCCAGTCTGAGTACTCAGTGGCCGGGCCAGTCAGGCTCTCTGTTCTGCCAATGCCTTTAGGAGACTGTGCCTGTGTCCACAGTGTGCTAGGGGAAGCCAATCACAGCATAGGAAGGCTGGAGGAGCCTGAAGATAGTACACATATGAGAAACGGAGCCAGCCACATGGGACTAGAGGGAGAGATGCCTTGCCAGTCCTACGTGTCCCACGCTTATCACCCAAAGCACAGAGCATACAGCTGAGGGCTCTGGGTTGGGCATGCTAGCCCCAGCAAAGACATATGGAAGAGGCCCAGAGGGTGAAGAGCCAGAAGCAAGGCTCTGAAGACCAGCCAGCAGTCTTCAGGAATTCACATGTCAGCTAACCCCAAGGCAGGACAGCCCTCCATGGGGGCCTATTCCACAGCCTCATGCTAAATCAAGACAGAGATAAACTAGTCTCCATATTAGGTCATTGTGGGCCAGCTTACCACACGGTAACAGACCACAAGGGTACCAGGCTGCTCCTGGTTACTATAGAGACTAGGCATCCAAAACAGGTGGCTGTCACAGGAAAAGAACAAGATATCCAAAATGCAGCCACAAGGGGTGGCTACATGGCTTGGTGTGTAAGGTGTGTGCTGTGCAAGTGTGAGGACCTAAGTTCATATCCCAGCATCCACATAAACGTGTGAGTAGCGGTGCACATCTGTAAGGCCAGCACTGTGGAGGAGTAGACAGGAAGGATCCCTGAAGCTCACTGGCCAGCCAGTCTAGCCTAACTGATAAGTTTCAGGATCAGTGACTGAGGAAGGCACTCAACATTGACCTCTGACCTCCAGAGGTGCAGGCACATCAGATGCACCTGTATTCATATCACCACCACAATAGCGATGACCCTGCCACTACGCCGCAGGGGGGTGAGTAGGCCTGGCACCACTGGGCTTTGCATGCCATTCTTGTCACTGTCTTGTTCTTTCTCATTTAGAAAGAGGCAGCAGAGGGCAACATCTGGGTGCTGGAGGTCAGAGGGTCAGGGGGTCAGGGGGTCACGGGGTCAGGGGGTCAGAGGGTCAGGTTCTGTCCACAGCATAGGGGCTGCATCATCTGTGTCCCCCTCTTGTTCACAGATATCAGCTGATCTGTCCTCGTGAGCATGCTGGTGCTGGTGCTGGACACTGAGGCCTAGCCTGCCCAACCCCACCCACAAGCAGACACAGACTGATAAATGCTCAACAGGCTGGGAGGAGTCAGAAGTTGAAGGTCAAAGTCAGGGCAGGCGAGGGTAAGGATGAAGTCTTCCCTCCTCAGTACCAGCCCCTGGATCCCTGCGCATGGCTGCGATGACCTCTGTTCTCAGGCCCCATGCCCCTCAGCTCCAGCCTGGCCAGGTCCCTCTGCACTCAGTGATTTCTGTCACCCACTGCCCCTTGCTGCCACAATGGCACTCAGAGCGATACAGACAGGTGTGGAGTTGCAGGCTCCCGGGGCTGACTGATGCTGAGCTCCTTAGATGCCCCCTTGTGCCCCTGAGCTGGGTTTGTAGGTGAGGAGACCTCAGCAGCTCAGGCTTCAGGGGACCCCACTCGAGAACCATGCAACGATGATTCCATCAACTGGGACACTCCCAGAGGAAAGGGGGCTTCCAGCCACCCCTGCCTTTGGGAAGGCCTGAGAGCGGCTTGACTGCAGCACCAGCCATGCCAGGGGCTACCCAGATGCTACACTGGGGTCTCCTGCCGGGAGAGGCAGGCTGGGCTTCTAGGGAAAACCTGTCGAGGGCAATTTCACAGCTGAGAGAGCCTTGCAGTGTCATGTCTCTCTGAGGTCTCCCCCCCCCCCCGCTCCTCTCCCCCCACCACCACCAAAAGAGGAGATGCTTCCAGAAACTCTGGTCAAAGCAGAGGCGGCGGACACTTTGCATGTCTGGGGTCTCCGTGGACTGCCTAGAAATGTCTGGGTTTGTTTTGCCACCACTGGATACCTGACACACAGCAAGCAGGCTTGGAGTCTGCGGGAAATCTGGGATGGCTGCCAAGCAGCAGGGACAGCGGAGCTGCCTGGCGTCTTGTTCCTGCTCACACTCAGGAATGGAGAATCTCCAGCTACCTCAGTTTCCCCCACTGGACTACTCACGTAGCTGAAAATGTCTTGGCTCGTGGTGGCAAGGTGACATTGGTGACACTGGATGTCATTTTGTTCACATAGAAAAACAGTGTGCATTTTGCAAGGAAAGCTTAGTAACCACAAACGAGCGATCGGCTTCCGAGAGGCAGGGGATGGGGGTGGGCACACGCGCACGTACTGACCCCTTTATAGACCCATCCTCACTAACAGGCCCTTGGACCCTTAACATGCAAGCAGCACTTTCATACCAGTGGCCTGTTGGGCTAGCTTGGCCACCACGTTCTACTGGGCTGAAAGGAAGTGAGCTGCCTAGTTTCCATAAGGAAGTCTTTGTAGCAGTCCCAGCGGAAAAGTCAGAAGTTTGATTTGAAAAAGGGAGCTACTTCAAACGCATTGTCAGGCAGAGGTGAGGGATCCTGGCGAAGGCATACATTACAGGGGCATTCATTAATCCACCTTCAGGCCACCCTCCAGCAGGCCTCTGGCTGGGGGCTGGGGGACAGGGGGTCTACATACCTAGGGGAAGGAGCCCATGTTGAATAGAAAAGAAAATTAATGTGTTTAGGACTCAGTGTGTGTGTGTGTGTGTGTGTGTGTGTCTGTGTGTCTGTGTGTGCGCGTGCGCGTGCGCGTGTGCGTGCTCGCGCTCAGAGAGACCAAGCACAGGGGTGGGTGGGTATGCACTCACAGAAAAATGAAAGAAAAATGTGGAGTATTTTTTTTCAATAATAAAAAGGAAGTTACTCTGCGGGGCCCCTAAAGCTTGTGAAAAATTAAACTCGACGGATTCAAACTGTCCTATTTCCACTTCAAAAGCGAAGAGGCGCTGAGCTCTTCCCAACTTAGCTTCAAACGCCCAGCACCCTAGAAAATTTCTGTAGAAAAATAAAGGCTGGCTGTTCCCCCAAGCGTGTGCCGGTTACTGTGCCCGCTGTCTCTCCTCCACTAATTATGCCCCTGTGAGTCTATTAATCATCTGGTAAATTATTTAGAGGGGCCTGCGCTGTCTTCAGTGAGTACAAACACAGCCCACTGCAAGGCGGCTGGGAGCGGGCAGAGGTCCCCCAGGGTCTCCCCTCGGCGGGAAGCAGCTTGCAGCGAGCACAAGCTCCAAACAAGGCTCGGCATCCTCTTACCGCATCCTCAGATGCCGGCTTTGCATGGTCTTTCAACTCCACAGCTCTTTGCAAGTTTTAAACAAAAGGGGAGAGAGCAGCCTATTGTTGACTCTTTCGTGTGCATTTAGCGGTGAGAATATTAATTCCCCGTTTTAAACAAAATGAGTCGTTTTGCAACTAGGCTCTGATGCAGGTTGCCTCCTGGGACCCGGGACTTGCAGAATGCTCTCAGGATTGCTGTAACCATCCCGTTTGGGCTGGCGTGGGCTGGCATGGGCTGGCATGGTGTGCTTGAGCTCTGTTAGCTAGTTTTGCTAGGTGATTGTTCAGGTGAGGGTCTCAGATCTCCATCAGACCTCCCACCTCTGGATTCTATGAGACCTCGAGGGACCTTACCAGGCAGACATGTTTAGGAAACAGGCTGTGTGGTAATGATCTTTTCCTAACAAAACACACTAGAACTGCCATTTTTATTATGCCAATTAAATCGCTGCAGTTTCCCCTGGAAACGGGCATGGGCCTGGGACGTGACATGGAAGGTGGGCCTTCCTACAGGAAGGCTGCATTAACTGCTAGATTGCAGGAGAAGCCCATGGCAAGCCTGCCGAGAGCCAACGAGGCAGAGCGAGGCAGAGCTGTGGTGGATGGCTTGCTCTTCCTGAAGAGCCAGGAGATGGGAAAGCTAGAACCCAGTGCTAATGAGCCCCACTGAAGAGGCACATTCTGCCTTGCAGGGTCCTGAAGGGACCAAGCCTGCTGTGAGTAGACAGACAGCTCAGGATATATCCACTAAGCATTTAAAGCAAAGGCTAGAACCAAAGACAAGCTAGGCCTCTGGCTGATTTTTGTTGGTGTTTTGTTTTCATTTGAGACAAGAGTCTCACTCCTGGCTGGCCTGGAACTCTCAGAGGCTCACCTGCCTTTGCTTCTGGAGTGCTGGGATCTCCGCTGTGTGCCGCCACACCCTGCCCTTTGGCTGTTTTTAATCTCTCCCATGGAAAACCCAAACAGTATCCAAGAGTGAGACTGATGACCAGATCAGGGGTCAGCACCACCCTCCTGAACTGAGACGACGCAGTGACATGTAACAATCCAGAAATGAGCCCCATCTCCCTCCTCCCCCAAAAGGCAAGGTATATTCTCCAACCAGGGGAGTTCACACAGCAGGGTGAGCGGATGAGGGGCCGCCCTGTGGTTAGAGAACCAGACCCTCAGATGGCAAAGACACACTGGCTGCTTTCCTGAGGAAGTTCCGGATCCCTAGAATTCAGAAAGTCCAGAGAAACAGAAACCTTTTGGTAGGCACGGAGCCAGGGCAGGAACCACAGCACCTGGAGGTACGGCCGCTGTGAGCTCGCACTGAGACCTCTTCGTCCTGTACTTGGTTTTCAGGAAAGAGCCTTGGATGTGCTGTGGGCTTCCACAGAGGCAGAGGAGGGGTCGGTGCTGATGAGATCCGATTTTAAATGATCCAGAAATGCTGGAGAACTTGCTTTTCTGAAAGTCTGGGATCCTTTTTTGCTCATTTCGTACCCAGGTGGAAGCGCCAGCAGCCTCTCAGGAAAGGCAATGAATGTGCTTGAAGCTAGCGAGCCCTGGCAGGCAGACCGAGCCCTGTAGGCTGTAACAGAGGAGGCTGCCTAGAGAACGATGCACTCGGAACCCTAGGGAATAAATTTGTTGTGTGTGCTGAAGCTTAAGTCAGAATGCGTTTGGGAGGTCAGACCTATATATTTCAAAGTCTAGGGCACAGGATAAGCAGCTTGCTGGCCCTCTGTGGCACTGTCACCTAGAGCTTGGATCAAGAGATTGATGACAAGCCAAGATGTGGCTCTGGAGTCCTTTGCCCAGAAAACATGGAAAGTTGGGAGAATGAATAGTACACTTATTAATTTGCTGCTGATTTGAGAGGAAAGAGGTGTTGGCAGCAAGGACAGAGAGAGAACATCACCAAGTCAGCAGAGGTCACAGCTGGGACACAACAGTGTGCGGCCCAGTGGGGGACTGGAGGAAGTGGTTCCATGGGGGGCAGATGACATCTGGATCCACCCTGCTAAGCCAGTGACAGGGATGCAGGGTGGCAGGGACCACAGAGCTGTGGGTCTCTGATGCATGCATGGTGAGCAGGGAGAGGAGAGGGCCTGAGCCTGCCACAACACGGAGGCCCTGTCGATGGGAAAGGTGACCAGGAGGCCAGGAGCGGGAGAGAGCAGAGTGCTTATGGGTGCTTACAGCTTCTTATGGGTCCCAGATGTGTCTGAGCTGCCTGCCCTTGCAGTTGTTCAGGACGGGGGTTTCTATGCTGGGTGGCCATGTGGCAGTGTTGCCAATCAGCTCAGGGGGCCCAGGAGCTTCTGGGCCACATTGTCATCAATCTGTCCTTTTCCTTTTACTTTTTTTTTTTTTTTGGCTACACATTCTCATGTAGCTCCAGGCTGGCTTCAAACTTAAGTTATAAGCTAGCGGTAGTGGGCCTGGTGGCCTCGGTAGCAGCAGTGGCAGCTGTGGTGGCACACACCTTTAGTTCTAGCACTAGGGAGGAGGAGGCAGGAGGATTTCTGAGTTCACTGTCAGCCTGGTCTACAGAGTAAGTTCCAGGACAGCCAGGGCTACACAGAGAAACCCTGTCTCGAAACCAAACCAAAGCAAACAACAGCAAAACAAGGACAAACAAACCAAAACAAAAACCCCAAACTTAAGCTATGGGGCTGAGAATGACCTTGAACTCTTGACCCTACCCACTGTGCCGAAGTACTGTGGTCACAGTCATGTGACACATTTCTTGACAGTCTGTTTTTATAATCCTCTGTGCCTGGATAATCCAACTCTCTGTATCTTGTGGGTCTTGATTATCTTTGGAAAAATTCATAATTTAGTATTCCCACATTTCCAGGACTGCTGTTGGCACTCAGGACTGTTGGTACTGGAATATTACTAGAAATCTGAAATGCCTGGATAGACTCCTGTACACACACATGCACACACAGGGACACACAGATGCACACACACACAGATACACACACAGATACACACATATACAGTACACACATATACAATATATACACAGAGACACACATACATACACACACTTACAAATATACACATGCACTCATACAGATACACACATATAGAGTACACACATACATACCTATACTCACATGTGTACACACATACACACATGCGTTCACCTATGGATACATACATACATACATACATATAGTTACACATGTAAACACACATACATGCATACACACACACACTGTAAGTGATGGAGGCACAGCTGTGATCTCCTTCTTCTGAATTTTTTTGTTTGTTTGTTTGTTTTGTTTTTTTGAGACAGGGTTTCTCTGTATAGCCCTGGCTGTCCTGGAACTCACTTTGTAGGCCAGGCTGGCCTCGAACTCAGAAATCCGCCTGCCTCTGCCTCTTGAGTGCTGGGATTAAAGGTGTGTGCCACCACGCCCAGCTTCTCTTCTGAATTTAAAGTGTGATAGAGTGTGCCTGTCCTTTAGCATTTGAGAGGGACCTTCTGACATGGCACTGTAAAAAGACATGGCAGAGCCTCTTTCGGGATGGGCCTTCTGCCTTCTGCCTCTGCTCATCAGAAATCTCATTTTGGGCAAGAGCTGAGAGTCCATCTCACAGGTCTACCACCAGGATGTGGACATTTTGGGTGTTTTACCCCAGGCCTGGAGGACTGTGACGTCAGACAGACAGACTACACGTCTCTATTTTGTGGCCCTGCTGCTCTGGAAGCTGCCTTTTCATGGGATTTGCCTCATAGAAGAGATGATTTATTCTAACTTATAGGTCAAGGTACAGCCTATCATGGCAGAAGACTGAAATAGCTTGCCCTGGCTAGTTTTGTGTCACCTTGACACAAGCTAGAGTCATCTGAAAGGAGGCAACATCAATTGAGAAAATGCCTCCAAAAGATCTAGCGGTAAGCATTTTCTTAATTAGTGGTTAATGTTGGAGGGCCCCGCCATGGTGGGTGGTGCCATCCATGGCTAGGTGGTCCTGGCTTCAGTAAGAAACAGGCTGAGCAAGCCATGGGGAACAGCCAGTAAGCAGAACCCTCCATGACCTCTGCATCAGCTCCTGCCACTAGGTTCCTGCCCTGTTTGAGTTCCTGTCTGACTCCCTTCAATGATAAACAGTGATGCAGAAGCATAGGTCAAATAAACCCCTTCCTCTCCAAGTTGCTCTGGTCATAGTGTCTCATCATAGCGATAGTATCCTGACTGAGATAGCTGGTGACATCACAGCCACACTCAGGAAGCAGAAAGCAATGGACACACACTGCCGCCACTCAGCTCCTTTCCTCTGCTTACACAGTCTGGGGTCCCAGTCAAGGAATGTTCCGGTTCACGGCAAGGTGAGCCATCCTGCATTAATTACCATGAATGAGACAACCCCTCACAGGTGTGCCCCCAGGCTTGACTCCTAGGTACTGCCAGACCACGTCATTCATTCCTCAAGCCTGAGCATTAGCACACCTGTGGGCTCGGGTCCTCTTTAATCACAGATGTCACTGTGCTTGGACCGCCTCCTCCAGGCTGTCAAATAGCAGTGACTTGGAAGTAGGCGTGGCTGTGGATGGTCAGGCAGTCCCTTGTTCCATCCCACCTTCCTGCCCCAGCTTGTGAGGAGTAGCCTCTATAGCTTGAGCAGTGCTTGTGTCCCCTCCTCATACCCAGAGCTCCAACTGGCTTGGCAGCTACCCCGAAGCCACTAATGAAGCCCTGAATGGTGACGTTGTATAAATGCACTCTCACTATGCCTGTGAGATTGGGCTTGGTGAGACAAGACGGCAGCATTTATTGCTTCTGTTGGGAAGGTATGATGTGATGGTGGCTGCGTCATTAATCTGTAGGAAGCGTGAATGCAGAGTGGTGTACAGTCTAAACAAACACAGAGCCAGGAAGGGCTAAAAGTGCACAAACATGGGGGGGGGGGCATCCAGAGAGACACACACCTGTCTCATATTCACAAGCCCTAGGATCAGGATGAAAGCCAAGATCTGGCCCCTCAGAAGGGCCTCCTTGGCTTGTCTGAGTGGAGGCTGAAGGAGCCACTGTGTGCTGAGATGGGCCAGATCTCCTGAAGGAAGTGGGTCCCCACTGCTCCCCCACACACACACCAGGTACAGCATCTGACTGAGTTGAAAGCTTGGTATCCACTCCCGATGAGAAGGGGAGAAGATGGAAAGTAGAGGGCTGTGTGCCTCAGGACCCCACAAAGACCACAAAGACGCAAGAAGCGGCATCTTAGGAGAACCTCCTCGGTGATGGTGATACCCCGGGACACCTGAGAACAGAGGGACTAGGACAAGCCACCACACTCCCCGAAACAATACCAAGTCTTCCAAAGTAGTCTGTGACCTGAAGTGCACAGTAGGCATGAGGACCTCATGGAAGAATTGGTAACCGTACTTAAGAGCATTCGAAAGCAGTCAAGGCAACTTGGTTAAACAGCCCAGACTTTCGCTGAGGTGGGGCAGCACACTGGCCTAGTGCTAGGCCCTGGATTCCATCCCCAGCACTGCAATAAACCAAAGATTGGGTAAAGATAACCTGGAGCCCCGAGATCTCTCAAACACTGGACCACCAACCAGGCAGCATACACCCGCCGATATGAGGCCCCCCAACACATATACAGCAAAAGACTGCCAGGTCTGGGTTGCCTGGTGAGAAGATGTCCTCACTCTCAAGAGATTGGAGGCCCCAGGGAGTTTAGAGGTCTGGTTGTGGGTGGGGTGGGGACATCCTCGTGGAAACATGGGGGTGGGAAGGGGGTATGGAATGTGGGACAGTCAGAGGGTGGATGGAGGAGGGAGTGGGGGGAATAAAATCTGGAGTGTAAATAAATAAAGACAAAAAAAATTGGGCAAAGAGAAACACAGCCACAGCAGTTCACAGAAACTGAAATACAGGGAACAATTATCTTAGTCAACCCTGCCAACCTCCCTTATAATCAAAGGGTGATCACGACTAAAGACAGGTTACTTGTTGGTCTAACAGATGAGCAAAGCTTATTTTTCTGGTAGGCATAATAGCCCTCCTCCAGCCCCGAGTAGACATCTACGCCTTTGAAGCAACAAGCTTAAGGAACGGTTTAACAACCTCCGATTCTGCTGGCTTGGACCACACACCTGCCTCTCTCTAAGCAATGCATCTAGAATGTGTTAAGCAGCCTAGGAGCGGCCGCCTGCACCAGGCTGTGCCCAGGCCTGCTTTAGAGGATGGAAATAAGCCACTCCCTGTCCTAGCTTGGATTCTGCAGCTTGGGAAGGAAAGTGCTGATTTGGCTTCCAGGTTAGAGCCTAGCACTGAGGGAAGCCAGGCAGCAACTGAAGCAGAGGCTGTGGAGGGATGCTGCTTCTGGCTTGCTCTCCATGGCTTCCTCAGTTACCCTTCTTCTACAGCTCAGTTCCATCTTTCTAGGGAGTCCACAGTGGACTCTCACATCAACCAAGAATCAAGAAACAACCCACAGGTCAATCTGACGGAGGCGACTTCTCAGTTGAGGTTCCCTCTTCCCAGATATGTCAAGGCTTGTGTTAAGTTGACAAAACTAACCTGTACATTACCCTTAGCGTTCCCTTGAAGACACCCCATTTCCATTCAAACATACTCTGGCACAATCCAACAACTCCGGGCTGACAGATTTCACTGGCTTTAGATGCCTGTGCAGTAAGAAAAACTGAACACTTTTAGGGCAAGTTCCCTATTGACCACCTTGTGCCTCAGTGAGTGTGATAAAGCCAGATGCATCATGGGAAGGAACATGCAGAGTGAACAAAGGTTTACACAGTCAAAATCTCTTCATCAAAGCAGAGATCAGCTCTCACTATGCTCCTTACTAAACTTCTCTGAAAGCCCCATAAAAAGAAAGCCTTGGACAATTGCCACACATGTGGCCACTGTCTGTCTGGACAGTGTACTTTTTGATCTGAACTGTTGCTTTGCTTTTAAATGAAGTTTCCTTTCTACTTCTGCACATATGTGTGAGTTATTATTTCAGTCCTTGGGATAGAAGCCGAGGACAGCCAGGTGTGGCCAGGTGTGGCAGGCACATCTTTCATGTCAGCATTCAGTAGGCAGAGGCAGGCAGATTGGTGTGAGTTCAAGTCTGTCCAGTCTACACACACACACACACACACACACACACACACATGGGGGGGGGGCGCTACATTGTTTTGCTTCTAAATGGGAGGAGGGCCTAGCAGGCAAGTAATATAGGAAGCCTCTAGAGGCTACGTGTACATTCTTGCCAGAGCTAGGACAACCCTTTAGTTCATTATTTCTGGCCTCCATAATAAAATAAACTTGTGTTATCTTGAACTACAAGGTCCATTACATCACCAACAACAGACAAACATGCTGGTGACAACCAGAGGCAGCTAAGAGATGGAGGAAGCAGGCACACACGGTACCCATGCACACCAGCACAGTATTCAATACCCCAGAGTCAATGGGCGGGACTTCAATCCATCAATGGATAATCTGGCATGCTGTCAAGCTTGTATACTTGAGAAAACACACTTCATAGAATAACACAAAGGATGTGAACTCAGAGACTAGTCAAATGCTTGCCTTTTTTGTAATTTCATATTTTGGGGGACACATGTGGGCACACTGCACAAAGGGTCAAGGGTCGCTGTCCACCCACGGCTGCTGTTATCTCTGTGACCTTGGCTTGCTCGTTCTCTTTGGGTCTGATCTCCTAGGTGCTTGCTGGTGGGGAGCCAGTTTTTCACACAGTCATGAAGAGCAAGCACAGGGTAAAATCCAAGGCTACCCACCTATGCACAGGGTAAAACCCAAGGCTACCCACCTATGCACAGGGTGAAATCCAAGGCTACCCACCTATTCACAGGGTAAATCCCAAGGCTACCCACCTATGCACAGGGTGAAATCCAAGGCTACCCACCTATGCACAGGGTAAAATCCAAGGCTACCCACCTATGTGACTCTGGCATCCTGTTCAATCATTCAGTCCACATATCTGCAGCATGAGACTTGGCACTCATGAGGCAGAAGCAGAACTCACAGACACACATCAGGTGCCACCGTGTTTGCTCCAGCTGCTGTTGCTATTATTATTATTATTATTTTAAAGATTTATTTATTATTATATGTAAGAACACCGTATCTTCAGACATACCAGAAAAGGACGTCAGATCTCATTATGGATGGTTGTGAGCCACCATGTGGTTGCTGGGATTTGAACTCAGGACCTTGGGAAGAGCAGTCAGTGCTCTTACCTGCTGAGCCATCTCACCAGCCATCATCATCATCATCATCATCATCATCATCATCATCATCATCATGTTGAGGCAGGGTCCCACATAGCCCAGGCTAATCTTAAACTCATAATGTAGCTGACAGTGGTCGTCATCTTCCAAGTGCTGGGACTGCGGGTGTATATCACCATGCCCAGTGCACTGCCTCAGGAAGCTGGCCTGAGAACTCAAAGATGCTCTTCTGGAGAGTTAGATTCACGAATGCTTTCCAAGTATAGACAGCACAGGGGACCTGTAAAGACTATTTTATACCATTTCCCTATCAAGCCCTCCTCTGGTTCATCCTGGAATTTGTAAAATGAGGAACCTTCTGGCTTCCAGCAGCTGCTCTGGGTACCCCACCCTGTAAGCCTTGTAAACCTTCTAACCAGGAAGAAACGGAATGGTCTAAACTGTCAGTGGAAAGCCGTCACATCTGTGACTCACCTGGCTTGGGGAGAGGTATGGATGCCACTCCGTCTTCCCTAAAACACAAGCCACAGACATGGCACATCTGCATCCCCTCCCTATGCCCACAAGTGGACAGAGCACCTGCCCCGGAGCCCTGGGCTGAGGCGGTTAGTGGAGAGAGTGATCTACCTACCTGTCATCCTCTTTTCAAAGAATGGCTGGATGAGCTCCCCGAAGCTTGACTTGGCTGCCATAGCCTCCTTCAGCAGCTGCCCGCAGCTGACTGAGGGGAGAAGAGGGGAGACGCTGTTAAATTTTAAATACAAGGAAGGATGAGAGAAAAGGCACTCTGGCTCACACTGCCTGCTGGGGTGGGAAAGGTCGCTGGAAAAAATATATAAAAGGGTATGGGGGTGTCCAAGGGAAAGTAAATATCAAAAAAGGCACCTAGAAATGAGGAGAAAGGAAGAGGGAGAATGAAAAGGAATGCATTTGCCAGAGAGCATTAAGAATGGACCACTCGGGAAGACACTAACGAGCCTGTCCCTGTCGCTGACAGGGAGGCCCCTGCAGGGCCCTGGATGTACCTGGAACTGCTACACAGACTCGGTGCTCTCTGGGTTGCAGTGGAGGAATGGCATGCAGTTGGGGACACAGTGTGTTGATGCAGAGAGGCTGGGAAGCATGGTGAGTTATAACCCAGCCCTTCTGTTCATCAGGGTCCTGGGGGCAGGACGGGGTGTTCATGAAAGGACCAAGGAATATCCTACGCACATTAACTCATAACTAAGACTCTGCCGGAGCTGCCTGCTGGCTGCGTGTTCCTCACTGTCCTGGCTGCCCGCGCACTGCAGCAGGGCCTTTTCTGCCTCGTCCCCCTCTGTTTCCTGCTCTGATCCATGGCCAGCACGTGGGAGAGTTTGGTCAGTGACTTCTGAATGAGAAAACAAACACCCCAATCTCCAAAAGCTTTCACCCCTAGCCAAAGTCACCATCCTTTATTTGTTTTATGACAGGGTTTCTCTGTGTAGACCTGGCTGTCCAGGAATTGCCTTTGTAGACCAGGCTGGCTTTGAATTCTCAGAGATCCACCTGCCTCTGCCTCCCAAGTCCTAGAATTAAAGGTGTGCACCACCATTGCCTGGCCAGAGTTGTTTTTTGATGATTCATAAACCTGTGTATCTGTGCGCATATGGGCAGATGCCTAATTGAGATGTCCTAGGACTGGAGTTACAGGCAGTTGTGAGCCAGCTGACATGGGCACTGGGAACCAAAGTCAGATCCTGTAAGAGTAGATTCTCTTAAGCACTGAGCCATCTCCTCAGTCCGTGTGTGTGTGTGTGTGTGTGTGTGTGTGTGTGTGTGTGTGCGCGCGCACACACACACACATGTGCAAAGGTCAGAAGAAAGAATCAGGCATCCTCCTTTATCACGCTCTGCCTATTCCTTTGAGCCAGGGCCTCATCTTAGTACATGTGTGGGAGTCTAAGAAAAGTTCTCAGGGGTGCGCTTTCCTCTGCCATCTTGTTGGATCTGGAGCTAAAATTCAGGCCATGAGGCCTG
Source organism: Mus minutoides (assembly GCA_902729485.2). NCBI lineage: Eukaryota > Metazoa > Chordata > Mammalia > Rodentia > Muridae > Mus > Mus minutoides. The sequence goes on along the minus strand of LR753332.1, from coordinate 1,994,499 downwards.
TGAGCCAGTGGCTACCCTCTGAGCCATCCTACTGGCCTTGAACTTAAAATTCTCAATATAAAAGCACAAAATCCACTCTCAACACAAGCACCAAAGTGGCCAAGTATGAAAATGAAAGTTCCTGGAAAAATTAGAAACATGCAAACCTTTGCAAGAAAGGAAATGGACCCTAGGATCAGGTCAATGGACAACATATCATCAGAATTAGCCCACCAAGGCTTCGGGGCAGCGGCACAAAAGTGCGTTTTCAACCCTAAAAGAAAAAAGTAGTTGAAGTGAATAAACAGGTGGGGACCTCGAGCAGAGCGGTGGACACAGGAAAAATGGAATTACACGAGAATCTGTGGAACTGGACAATACAACCAAGTAAATGAGAAGCATGTTGATAAAGGCAAGAAAAGTGGAACAGGTGAATCTAAGCGCAGAGCAGGACAGTGCTGGACAGACAAACATACTCGTCATCAGAGTCCCAGCAGACAGGAGAAGAGGAGAGTGACACAAAACACCCAGGAAGCAGTGGTGGCAGAATTTCAGATTTTGGTGACAGATATCCAAGAATCCGTGTGTCCCAGGAAGAATAAACACAAAGTAAGCTTTCCTCTATGCAACTGTACGGAGACTGTTAAAAGCCAACAAGAAAGAGAAAACCCTAAAAGCCGCCAGAGGGGAGAAAAGATGCTTCTATAGGCAGGTGACAGGACACAAAATAATCTGAGTTCCCATCAGAACACGAAGGCCAGGAGACAGTGGAGCGACACCTTCAAAGTACTGAGGGGGAAACCACAACCAAGTCTGTCAACACAGACTTCTATATGTAACGAGCGTTCTTCAGAAATGAAGGCAGGAAAATGATATTTTCAGACATATGAAAGGAGAGAGAATTTGTCGCTGGCAGATCTTAAGGAGATGTTAAAGGAAGTTCTCCAGGCTGAGGGGAAATGGGAGGTGGAAACCCGTATCTCACCAAGAAATGAAGCCTGGAGATGTGTGGGTAATGGCACAGTTGCCTCTCCACCTCAGCCCTCCACATCTTTAATAGACAAAAGGATTTATAATCTAGCTCTAGATATATTTGCATGTGTGTACTATTTCGGGAGTGCCTGTGCACATTTGTGTGTTGGGGGTAAAACAGCTTTCTGAGAAGTTGGTTGGGCTGTAGCACACAGGGAGCACCTTCAATGCTCCCAGCACCACTCGTGGGCTCACAGTAGCTTCCCTCTCCTTCCCGGCCCTTGATCCGACTAACGCAGGCCAGCAGCCAAGGCCACCTGGGACCACCTCAGCAAAGACCTGGAGAGCTGATTTCAATATTTCTCTCTGCCTGGTAAAATATTTATTAAAACTGTGCAGAGCAAGACGTCTTCCTCTGGTGCAGAAAGTGTTGTCACATTGACCTGGATTGGGGGATGAGGGGTGGCCCCTGAAAGGACAGTGAAGAAGAGTGCTCCAATGGATGTGAAAAGGACACAAGCAAACAGTCCGGCCCTGTTTGCCGTGGACGTGGTTTATTGGTTAATGTGTTTATGTCGATGCCCTTTAAAGGAAACCTCATCCCTACATGGGTGAGCTAAGGGGAAGGGCTAAGGACCACGAACAGGAGAAATCACTGTTACTGCTTCATCCCCATCAGCCAGGAACACACAGAGCCTGGGTGGGCATAAGACAGCAAGCAGCACTGTTGGTGAGATACTTACTGTCCACAAGGCCGTATTTCTGGGCCAGAAGGGCGGCCTGCAGTTTCTTCCCGCTGCCCAATGGCCCACACAGCAGCACCTTGGGGGTGAACGGGGCATTGCATCGATGGCCAGATTGGACATAAGTCAGAGCTAGAACAAGAGTTGAGAATATCAAACCCCGTCCGAAGGGAAAAGAAGCCAGCCCACCCCTCTGCTGGGGCTCCACCCACTTGTAGCACAACAGGACCCCTCTGTAAGCCTGACATTCAGACAATGGAGGAATGGGGGGGGCGAGGGGAGAGGGTCTGTTCAGCCAGGCTCATGCACCGAGGTGCACAGGGGGTCATGCAATCTCTAAGCCTTGCCCTGGTGTCGCTCCACAGCGTGCAGCAGGCAGCTGTTTGCCCCCAATTTGAATTGGGGCTGAGTGTGTTGGAGGTGGGAGGCTGACCCTGGCATGAAAGTGTTTCTCATTTACTGTTCAGTTAGGCTGTTTCCAGCCTTCATCCTGCCCAAGCCTCTAACCTGAAGCCACAGGACCAGGCTAGCCTCCTAGGGGAGGTGTGGGCTTTGTGTCACACGTAGGCTTTGATATGTGCATTGGGCTGAGAGGGAGCCTGGTGTGCAGGGACTTCTAAAGGACTCAGGAATCGGTGGAGAATAATTTGTGCAGCCACACTCCAGGGACACTAACTTTGTTGCAAGTCTCCAAAAAGGCAGTAATGAAATAGGTCACAGGAGCAGGCAGACTCAGCCAGGCTCTCCTGACCAAGCTGCACCTCTGACATTTGATGAAGAGAAAGGTGGGAAGATGGGGGTGAACATCAACACTGAGAGGATGCCGGAAAGATCAGGGAGGACCACCACCAGGGAGGGCTGCACACCGAGCAGCCCCCTCCTGCACCCACCCAAACAAGGGGAGACGTGAGGACAGGCAGAGAGGTTGCCAGAGAGCTGCCCACCAAAGAGCCTGCAGACTCGGCCAATCCCTGCTAGCCTTCAAGACAAGGTCTCCTCCTTAAGGCCCCCAGGCTGTCTGTGTAAGGCAGGCTGTGAGTGGCACCTGCCAATCTTCCTTTGTCAAGGAGTTCCTGTCCTGAGGAGGTGCTGGGTCAACATGTCTCCTTCAGGAAGGCATGGGTAGGTGTGTCTATTGTGGGATTTTTCCAAACTTGGTGTGAGGGGCATTTGAAGCCCACGCTGGCCTCTATCCATATTCAATAAATGTGTTTGGAGATGATCAAATGTCTTCCCCCGGAGGGTGAACTGTACAGTGAGGCAAAAAGTAGCCCAACTGAGCAGCAGGAATATTTGTTCATGTGCAGACTTTGGAATCTTTGGAGGGAGGGGCTGCATGCATGGTATGTACAAGGGTCTCCATGTGTCTGTTTGTGTATCCATGTGGGGGTATTTTAAACATGAGTGCTGGGAATCTAAGCTCAGGCCTCATGCTTACATAAACACTCTACTGGCTGAGCTGTCTGCCCTGGCTTGGACCTGGCGCCATTCCAGGACCATCTCACTGGTCACTAAGGTTAAGGGCTCCCTCTTCTCAGAACTAGCAGCACTCAAGTTGAGCACCCAATGCTGTGGTCACCTCTGTCATGGGCACACCATACCACAGCCACACGTATGAACTGCTGATGAAATATCCCATGCCATTCTGTGATGGGGCTGTCATTGTCCTCACAGACAGTCATGGCACCTCTCAGAGCTGTGGCTGGGGTACCACCGTGCCGCCCCCCCCCGTCAGGACAGCTCTAAGGCCGGTGCTCTCTCTGGCTCTCCATTCTCATGCTTTCTGGGAGCCAGCACCTCTGAAAAGCACAGCCACTACCGTGAAGCGGCCAACTTACACATGATGCTTAATTTACAGTAAATAACTAAGTTAATTAGAAGTAACGATCCCCCAGACAGTTTCCACATCCAGCTATTCTTTTTGGAAATGGACGGCTGCTGGATGCACTGAGAGGAGATTAAACAAACAACACAGAGGGAATCTTGCAGCCTGACTTTCAATTTATCTCTCCGCATTATTAATTAATAATAATTAATATTTAGATGCTCACATTTTTATTTACAATTCCAGGCATGAATTCTTTATGAATGATCACATGAACTTTTAAATTTAATTAAGTAATTTAGAAGTAATTAATGTGTAAATTCGGAACCGTGGCATTAGATAAATGTGGTAGATGTTTAGCTTTAGAGCACGTGTTTGCTGCTAAAGATCTTTTCAAGATGCAGAGCTCTGGAAAATTACAGCCTCAACCTGACATGGCAGGCAGCATCACCTCAGATGCCTGCCCACTCATGAATGCAGCTGGCAGCGGGCCTGGTCTTCCTCAAAGTGTGCAGAAAGCCCCAGCCAGAGAGGGCTACAGAGGGCTGGCATAGACGGCTGAGTGTCTGAAATCCGCACCCAATCAAAATGACAATTTTCATCTTGGTGTGTGTGTGTGTGTGTGTGTGTGTGTGTGTGTGTGTGTTTGCTTGCACACAGATGCACATGAAATATGTGCACATTTGTGTGGAAGTCAGAGGACATTCTCAGGAGCTATCCACTTTGTTTTTTGAAACAAAGTCTCACTTGCCTGGAACCCAGATGGTGAGGCTGGGATCTGTCCGTCTGTTCCTTTGCCCATCTGTACCTCCCAGCCTTGGGGTCACAAGCATGGACGGTCACACCTTTTGTCGAATGGGTGCCAGAGAGTAGCCTCAGGCTCTGCTGCTCCCAAAGCGAACACTACCCGACTGGCCTTTTACGACAGGGTCTCCTGGAGGCCTAAGTGGCCACACATTTTATACACAGCTGAAGATGACTTTGCATTTCTGACCTTCCTGTCTCTGCCTCCCAAGTTCAGGGACTGCCTTGGGCGTGCTAAGCAAGCACTCTTCCAATGAAGCCACACCTGTGGCTCTGTGGATTTCAAATTAAAATAAAAACGTTTGCAGCAGGATCACCCTGTACTCCCCAGGCTGGCCTCAGCTTGCTGGTCCTCCTGCCTCAGCAGCTTTAAGTCCTGGCTTTCCAGGGATGCACCGGCACACTCAGCTTTAAATGGTCTTTCTTTTCTTTCTTTCTTCTTCCTTCCTTCCTCTCTCTCTCTCTCTCTCTCTCTCTCTCTCTTTCTTTCACACAGTCTCATGCAGCCCAGCATGGCCAACAATCTCTGTGTAACAGGAATGACCTTGAACATCTGCTTTTTTGTCTGTAACTGCCAAGACCTGGGATTACAGGCCTCTGACAGACACTATGCCAGGTTTTATGTGGAAGCCAACACTTCAGGCGCCCTACCAACTGAGAGCTGTACCATCACCTCGACTTCCTCTTTCCTTGAAGAGATTTGAAAGAGACTATGAGAAAGGAGCCATCAAGGGTCTCAAATGTCTGCTGTCATTTTATTTTGTCAAAACACTTTAAATGACTCTCCCCCTCCCCCGTATCAGACAGAAGGAGATAAGTGGATTTTGAGACATCCAAACTTAATGTTTTTTTTTTGTTTGTTTGTTTGTTTGTTTGTTTTTCGAGACAGGGTTTCTCTGTATAGCCCTGGCTGTCCTGGAACTCACTTTGTAGACCAGGCTGGCCTCAAACTCAGAAATCTGCCTGCCTCTGCCTCCCAAGTGCTGGGATTACAAACTTAATTTTTAAAAAATATTTATAAATAGCCCACTTTTGCAAGGCTGCCCTTGAGTGCCTGTCACGTATGGGGACTGCTATGTGGTGTGGCAGTGGCTTATTCTGGCTCATGGAGTCACCTTGCCTGTTTTGTGTTGATGAATACATTTTTGTCTTATTTCTCTTTCTTCTCCTTCAAGGTCAGGCCTCAAAACTTTACTACCACTATGCCACTCCCATTCTTTATACCGCACACTGTCAACCCTCTGTGGGCTGGGGATATAATCACACCTAGGTGTCAGATATCAGCCCCGGAGGTGAGGAGGAGGGTCTCCAAGTATCCCTGCATGGCCCATCCCAGGGTGCTCACATAATACAGCCACTGCTGTTGCCAGTTTGAGGGGTATGGGGACAGGGAGGGTAGTCAGGTATGCAGAGTGGCCCCCAGCCCTTGTGTGGGGCTGAGGTGGGAAGCCTGTTGTATTTACCCTGGTAGAAGACATCCACACACGGCTGGTCTGAGCTGATGGTTTTCAGAATTTTCGGGTAAGAAGGAAGAATCCTGATGATGTGCCTGTGGTACTCCAACAGCTTCTTTGCCGTTTCAATCTCCGAGATGCCCTCCGGCTGTATCAGCCTGTTCTGTATTTCAGGCTCCGGGGGCCAGTCAAAGGTGGTGTGATAGATCTCTGCACAGGGAGAGGCACAGGGCTAGAGAAGCACCCATGGCTGCTAAAGGCTCTGCTGCACTGCCTGCCTGGTGCTGCCCAGGGACGTGGCTGACCGTCCCCAGTCAGCAAATGTCTAACAACAATGATGCATGGATAACATCAGTTGTTACTCGTAGGAACAACAAATAATGATGGGGTTGGGGACAGATGTAGCTTAGTTGATAAAGTGTTTGCTTCAAATCCACAAAGCCCTGAGTTCAATTCCCAGCATGGCAAAAACCAGGCGTGATGGTCTGTGCCATTTACAGGTTTGGTGGAGTCATGGCAACTCTCTCAAACCTAAGGCTGGTGGTATACCATTCCCTCTCCAGAACATTCCGAAGCTGGGGGTCCCTCAAGTGCCTCCCCCTTCTTCGGCCTTCTATAATGGAGGCAGGAGGATCAGGAGTTCAAAATCATCCTCACCTACACAGCAAGCACAAGGCCCATCTAGACTCCATGTCTCATAGGCTCCATATCACCTCAAGAAAGAATGCAGTGGTGCCCCTCAGCCCGGAACTAAGGGTAAGCATGGACCTCTGAGTTCTCGCTTTGTGCTGGGCCCTGGGATGGGCCCTGCAGACACAGTTCATCCTCACAGAATTTGAGCTTTCACCCCAAGTGCAGAGAAAACCAAGCCCAGGAGAGGCACCTTCCCTTGTCCCCAGCCTTGTCCCTGTGGCTACTTAAGATCCCATTCACAGCAGACTAGCTCTTTAGGCAACTCATACCATACTCCTCCACACACAGAGCAAGCAACGTGGGGCACATGGCTTCCCAGGAAGAGGGACACCAGCCCCCCTGAGCAATGTCCCCTGTGCAAGAACCTGAGCCCCAAGGCAAGCTCTGCAGAGTCCAGCTTCCTGGACATAGTCAATACTCAGAGTCCCACTTCCTAAAGACAAAGCTGCCTTTACCCAAGATGACCTCTCCCTGCCTTCTGGGATTTCTGTTTCTGGTGGCTTCTGGGTCTGAGCCAGTCCCTCTCAACTGTGGCCCCTGGGTGCCTAGAGTAGACAGTGGGACAGGGGCATTCTCTCCTAGCCTTTGAATCCCTTGGGTGGGTCGTACCTCCGGTGACAGGGTCGATCCGCTTGCCCACATTTCTCTCAATCAGGACAGTGTCTGGAGCATTAAGCACAACTGGGCAGAGAAGAAGGGGAGAAACCAGGTGTGCTGGGATCAGGTGCCACATGTCTGAGACCTCTGCCATGTGACCACATTCAACCCCACCCCCATGTTACCCATCTCCCAGATGGCACTAAACCATTCTGAGACCAGTCCATGGTGGGACATGTCCCTGGCCATCAATTTTCACTGTGGGAAATCATAGTGCAGAGATCTTTATGATTCAGACCCTGCCACCCTTCCTTCCTCGGTTTCCTAAAGAGGCCCACAGCAGGGGCAATCCTTACACGAGGAACTCTGCTTTTCTTGCTGACTAGTCCTCAATGGATTTAGCTTGTGAATGAGGCTGGACTTCACCTAATGTCTTTTCTTGCTGGGTCCCAGGCCCTTGAAACCGTCCTGTGCACAGTGATTGGGCCCAGGGTAGAGGATGGGCGGCTGAGGCCGGGGTCTACTCACTGACATGCTTGGGCGCCAGCCCCAGGGTCTGGATCATCAGAGCCTGCTCCCGCCTCTCAGGGATGCCATCCAGGATCCAGCCCTAGAGAAACAGTATGGAGAGGCTCATCACTATAGGTTTTTACCTTTAGTTATTTTGTGCACACATATGTGAGTGGGTGGGTAGTATGTATGCATGTGTGAATGTGTGCAAGTTTGAGCGTGTGCATGTGTGTGTGCTGTGTGTGTACATGTGAGTATGTGTTGTGTGTGTGCTGTGTGAGTGTATGCATGTGTGTGTGTGCTGTGTGTGTGCATGTGTGTGTGCTGTGTGAGTGTGTGCATGTGTGTGTGTGCTATGTGAGTGTGTGCTGTGTGAGTGTGTGCATGTGTGTGTGTGCTATGTGAGTGTGTGCATGTGTGTGTGTGCTGTGTGAGTGTGTGCTGTGTGAGTGTGTGCATGTGAGTGTGTGCTGTGAGTGCCACAGCACACATGCAGAGGTTGGAGACAGTTTTCAAAAGTTAGTTCTTGGGTTCTACCCAATGTGGGTTCTGGGCATGGAACTCAGGCCATTGAGGCTGACAGCAAGCACCTTTACCCACTGAGTAGTCCCTGCCTAGTTTACATTGTTTTATAGAAGGTCTAAAGAGTGCTAGAATCTTTGAAGCCAAAGAAGTGTTCTTGACAGCAGCAACACCTTTGCAGCTGCTCATGAACCTTCGGAGCCAGAGCTCATGAACAAACGCACCGAGGTCCTGGCTTCCCGCAGCCACCACAGCTACCATCAGCATGTGTCCCTGCCAGCACAGTCCTTCACTGCCTCTGCTTTTGAAGGTTTATACCACATCCCTAAGTGACTGAGCCATGCTGCCAGCTTTGCCCACAGCTCCATGAATCTGTAAACATTTTTCACCATCTGCGATGGCTATTCTCGGTTGCCAACTTGTTTACATCTGGAATGAACTAAATTTTAAAGGAAAATGGAGGGCACATGAGTGAGGGATTTTTGCTGAATCTGAAGTAGAAAGAGCTGCTCCTAATACACATCTCAGAGGTAGGAAGACACACCTTTAACCTGGGCCACTTTTTGGCTGGAAGCTTATATAGGCGCTTTCTCTCTCTCTCTCTCTCTCTCTCTCTCTCTCTCTCTCTCTCTCCCTCCCTCCCTCCCTTCCCCCTCCCTCCCTCCCCTCCCATTCCCCCTCCCTCTCTCCTCTCTTCTCTCCTCTCTCTTCTCTCTTCTCTCTCTCTCTGCCTGTTTAATTCTCAATCTTTCTAGCAAGTCCATTCCTTCAGTAGCATTAAAGCCTGCTTCAGGAATCTGACATGTACTGAAGACCCTTTGAGATATCCAGCTTTGTGGACAAAACAACTACTGGACCCTCTTTTCAGTTAGTCAGTCACTGCTGGAATAGTTGAACCAGAGCATGTAAGTCATTCTAATAAATCCCACATACAGACATCCCAAATATATACATATATGTATATATGTATATGTACACACACATACATATACATTATATACATATATATTCATTCTATAAGATTTGTTACTCTAGAGAACCCTGACTATACCATCATAAACGTCACTGTAGTGAACATCTTTGGGTGCACAGCCCTTTCACATGTTGAATTTTTTTCTGGGATACAGAATTGCTAAGATAAGGGGTCACTAGGTTCAAAGCCAAGCATGGCAGTGCATACTTACAATACAATCCCAGCCCTGGAAGGTGGAGACGAGTGCATCACTGGGGCTGGCTTGACAGACAGCCCAGACAGCGAGTGACAACTGTCTCACATAAGGTGGATGCTGTTCCTGAGGAGGAGCGCCTGAGGTGCCCTCTTGCCTTTACAGGAAACATGCACACATGCATGCACACAGGGACACACAATGTATTAGGGTTCTCTAGAGGAACAAAACTGAAGGAATATACATCATATACATATACTACATATACATATAAGTGTACATATGGGATACGTATACATGTGGGATTTGTTAGAGTGGGACAGCCTCGTGGTTCATCTTGCCCAACAGTGGTTGATTATGAACAAAAAGTCCAAGAATCTAATAGTTGTTTTGTCCACAAGGCTGGATGTCTCAGACAGTCCTCAGTATACATTGGAATACCATAGAGTAGTCTCCAAGGCCAGTGAAGGAATAGACTTGCTAGTGAGAGCAAGGGCAAGCAGGCAGAGAGCAGGCTTCCTTCTACACCCTTTATAATGGCTGCCAGCACAAGCATGAGCAGATTGAAGGTTGAATTTTCTTAAGGTGCATCATCCTACCTCAATCCAGCTTAAAAGTAAGTTTTCCTGGGCCAGGCATGGTGGTCCATGTCTTTAATTTTAGCCCTCCAGAGGCAGAAGCAGATGGGTCTCTGTGAATCTGAGGTCAGCTTGGCCTACAAAGTGAGTTCTAGGACAGCCAAGGCTACAGAGAGAAACCCTATCTTGAGGGGTGGGGAGAGGGTGGAATAAAAGAGATCTAGAATAGTGTGTGTGTGTGTGTGTGTGTGTGTGTGTGTGTGTGTGTGTATGCCCCCAAGGGGCCAGAAAGAGATTTCAGATTTCCTGGGGCTGGAGTTACCGGAGTGGTGAACTACCTGGTGCCGGTGCTGGGACTGAACTCAGCTTTTCAGAGGAGCCACGGCACTCACCTGCTGGGCCACCTCTCCAGCTCTGTCACACCACAGTTTGTGTCTGGTGGCAGAGCACCTGTATCCCTTCCCTGCACAGTTACCAATGCTGAACACTACCCTGGGAGAAAACCTGTCCAACAAAATATAATATACCCCAGACTGCTTTAATCTACACATTAAGAAACAAACCCACATTTTTGAATAGTACCACAGCCATTTGAGGCAGACTGGTGCCACATTTGCCAGGGTTCACCTGTGACTGCCAAACGTGTGCTGTGCTTGGTGTTACACACTGATTTTTGTTAAGTTGGTGCCTGCACCCCTGGTTTGGACTATGTTGTTTGTGGGTGCATAAAAAGGCCTTTCCTACTACAAAAGGAGGTAAATATTCCCTTGTTTTTAAACTGTAATCTCTCATGGTTTCAACCTGAAAATTTAATAGACCGGATGCTTGCTTTTGTGAACACATGCGGCTAAGATCTACTTTGCTGCCTTGAGGCTCCCAGCCGTCCCAACCTTGGCTCGGAACAGCCCTCCCATCTGAGGCCTTTCTTTTCAAGCTGTAATGGCTGCCAGGAGCTTGGCTGTCACCTTTTCCTGACTGTAGATTACTAAGCTATTTTTGTTTAACCTTTAAAGTTATCACAACTTTATAATTTATTGTTTTATATTTAATAGAACACCTTTCCTCCTCTCCTTTTTCAAAAATGTACTCTTTCAAGTGAGCATCAAAACATTTTTTTGTTGAGTTTTCTGCAAGACAGAGGCTCTGAGGACTTGGGAATAACACTGATTGTGTAGATTAATTCATGAGCACCTGATGTTCTATGCAGAAGCCAATGACTCGTCTTCCTATTTGTTTTCTTCTGTCCATCATCAGACCTTGCACTTAACAGTTGCTAGAGTCCTTTCAAGTCCAGAGAGTCTAGAGTTAGACCACACACATACACACACACACACACACACAACTACACACATATACACACACACAGCTACACCTTTAGATTTGAAACTCAGATAAAGCAGTAGTGACCTTTTTAAGAGTGAAAGTAAGCAATCAAATGGCTTTGAGTTCATCTCACAGTGCAGGGAGGCAAAAGAAGCCCTCCGCTTCTCAGAGACCCGCCCAGGTATCCTGAAGAGTCAGTGTCTCTGTGATCAAGATGGGCTGACAGAGTGAGCCAACACCCCACATCCTGACTTACAAGATGGAGAACAAATGGCTTCTTTCCCTAGGATCAAAACGCTGCTGCACAAACTTGGGGGCCAAGCCTGAATTCCCCAGGATACACGTAAAAAGTCAGGGTGTGTCTAAAACCCCGGCTCTGATGAAACAAGAGGATTTCAGTGGCTCACTGGCCAGCTGGTCTAACTGAAATGGCAAATTCCAGACTCAGTGAGAGACTTTCTCAAAAAGTAAGGTGGAGCCAGGCAAGGTGGCATGTGCCTGTAATCCCAGCACTCAAGAGGCAGAGGCAGGCAGATCTTTTGTTTGTTTGTTTGTTTTTGTTTTTGTTTTTGTTTTTCGAGACAGGGTTTCTCTGTCTAGCCCTGGCTGTCCTGGAACTCACTTTGTAGACCAGGCTGGCCTTGAACTCAGAAATCCGCCTGCCTCTGCCTCTTGAGTGCTGGGACTAAAGGCGTGCGCCACCAGCCCGGCTCCAGGCAGATCTTTTAAGTTCGAGGTTAGCCTGATCTACATAGTGAATTCCAGGTTCAGCCAGGGCTGGATGGAGAAACCCTGTCTCAAAAACAAACAAGAAAATACCCTAGGTGGAAAGAAATAGATAACATCAGATATTGACCTCTGGCCTCTACACACATATACATGCACATTCATATATATATGTGTACACACACATAAGCACATACACACACCATCATGTCCATATTTCTTCACTATTGAAATATTTAGGTGCCAAAGCCTCTATGGATGGTTTTACAAAAAGCTAAACAAATTTACTGCCTAAAGCATGTTGGAAAGATCAGGCAAGCTGCTTTCATTAATTCTTTATACAGGGAAATACTGCCACGGAGCCTTGGTTTTAGAACTAATGAAGCAAAGGAGAGAGAGAGAGAGAGAGAGAGAGAGAGAGAGAATTAACAGCCTTTGGATCCCTCAAGTTCTTGTTATAGGCAACTGACCTTGTTATGGGCAGAAGGGGCTCCTATAGCAGCGGGCGGCTTCGGGGACTGAGGCAAAGCTGCTGCTGGCCCCCTCCCTTCAGATCTGGAAGAGGGGTCCGGAGTCCTTAGGTACTTTAGCTAAATTTTTACACACACACACATACACACACACACACACACACACAGTTTCCTATGGTGGGCATTAGGGAGTAATCACGAGCCCAATTACAGCGAGCTCTAGTACAAGAGTCGGTTGTTCAGCTTAGAGCCCCCCTCTTTCTTTTCTTTCTTCTTTTCTTTTCTCTTTTCTTTTCTTTTCTTTTCTTTCTTTTTCCTTTTGATTTGGTCTCTGGTTTTTGGTTTTTTGAGACAAGGTTTCTCTGTGTAGCCCTGGCTTTCCTAGAATTCACTCTGTAGACCAGGCTGGCCTCAAACTCAGAGACCTGCCTGCCTCTGCCCCTTAATCCCCACCCCAACCCCACCCCACCCCCCGCGAAGTGCTGGGACTAAGGGTATGGATCACGATATCCAGCCTTTGTTTTAAAGACAGGGTCTTGATATGCAACTAGGCTGGTCTCATACCTGCTGTATCAATCCTTCCAACTGTACTAAGCCTCCCAAGTTTCCGGACTGCAGGTTTGAGTCACTCTTGCATGTGGAAGAGGCAAAGCTCTTCCAGAAAGATTTGATTTTAATATTGCCTCGCTGTGCATGAGTCCAAAGTTCTCACAGATGTTCACAGGAACAGCGCTCACCCACTTTGTACAAACAAAAGCTGGGTTCCCAATGACTGGGAAAAAGCAGGACAACACGGGAGGCGCCTCCTTGACTCCGGGGCTTACGGTAGGTAACATCCTGTTTGGGTTGGAGATCTTAGGAAGAGGAAGGGGTCTTCAGGTCTGCTCTGACGAGGAGGACAAACTAAAGAAGGGGGCTCCTATGACAAGGCAGTTACTCAGAAAGCCCTCTTCCTCGGCACACACACTCACAGTGGCTCCCTGTACAGTTGTAAAATGGGCTGCACTTTCCAGGGGAAATGGCAGTCAGAGCTGAGAACATGTTCAGTAAAGCAAGTAGTAGTTAATCAGGGAACACCAACTGCTGCCAGCCATACCAGGGACACTGAGATAATCGCCACCACTGTGCTCTGCTAGGTTCGCAGGTCCAGTGGCCAAGACCGGCCTGGTGCGGAGGTGTCGGGCAACTCCTAATTACACATATTATCCATCTTCTTGACACTTCGGTGAGTTGCCTGCTCCACACTGGAGCCCTAGCTTTGTTCCGAGCAGGTTAATTGATATTCCGATGCCTTAGCTCACCATACCCCCGTGGCTCAGCTCTGTTTTATCACACATCAAAAAGGCCGTATGCTCAGGGCACTCCGCACAGAGCTGGGGGCCTGCACAGCTGCAAGGGGCATGGTATCACAGGAGGGACAGGCACTGAGCAGATGTCACAGCTGCAAGAAAGGGAAGCAGAGAAGCCAGGCAGCACAGGGAAGTTGTCGAGGCGCAGCAGAGCTCGGCCTGACACAGCGAGGCTCGGCCTGCATTGCACTCAGCACTGGCCCTTTCTGCCCTCCTGACTTATCAAAGTGCAATTAGCAAGGCCTGTGGGAAGCTTGGTTGCCCTCTGGGCCGCTGGCTCTGTGATGTGCTTCCCTCCTTCCCTGGCTCCTCAAAAAGAAGCCAGAGTACGGGTGCTCCCTGCTATCTCCTGCTCCAACTGAGGATCACTAGAGAAAGCTCCATTGGAGGCAGCTGGGAGCTCCTGCTGGTTCCTCCAGGGGCCCCAGGAGGCCAACAGAGGCCTGAGACTTGGATTTCAATCACATTCGCTTGGTCCAGGGTCTGAGTTACCCAGGCAAGTGCGAGAAGCAACAGAGACCCACCACTGCCCTCCTTTTACTCTAAATGAAATGCTAGGTGTTCCCCAACACAAGAGAAAAGAGGGCTCAGGGGTAAAGATGGGGGTATTTCTCTAGTTTTATCATGGCCATCATAATTTTGAGAAATGTGAACTGTTCTTTGTGTGTGTGAGACCCAGACTGGCCGTGAATTTAATATGTACCTGATCGTCTAGCTCCAGGCTCACATCATACTCCTGGGTGGGTAGACTACTCTTTTCTCTATTTGCCTGCAGAAAGGAATTCTACTTGGTTCTGCAATCTCAACCTAGAAATGGCCCATGGGGAGGGGAGGCCGACCTTCTCCCAGACCCCCAACAGGACCTGGTCAAGACATACTTCAGTCTGCCAAGGGAACTGGTGAGTTGATTTTCACTGCTGCAAGCTCATGCCTGACTATACCCGATCCCACCCCACCCCACACCAACCTTGTTAGTTGTTCAGCTACCACTATTGTGATTCCATACAGGAAAGGTCAGCAGAGCCAGCCCCTGGGCTTGGGGAATGGGTCTCCAGGTGTCCAGTATATCTCAGCTTAGTTCTTCTGCCCAACTAGCTGAGAATGAATGAATGGGCCTGCTACTCATGATGCAAAACAGGGCCCAGCAGGATGATCAGCTGCTTCTAAGGACCCTTTGGGTGTCAAAACATAGTCATTTCCTTTTGGGAAAGGGGTGGCACAATAGACACCCAGAATCCCAGTGCTGGGGAGCCTGAGGCAGGCTTCTATGAGTTCAAGACCAACCTGGGCTAAAAGGTGAGAGAAGATCTAAAACAACCCCTCCCCCAACCAAACAACCCCACAGTTTGCTTTTGTTTACACAGCCCAACTCTCCTGGTAGAATCCTGTTAGTTTCCTAAAATAGTTCAGAGAAACCAAAGTCCCCATGAGGCACTGGAGCAGGCATGGCAGGGGCAGGGGAGGGCACATAGGTTTGTTCAACTATATAATGGCTCATCCCTCTGCTGGCACTGGCCACACACCAGCCACCTTCCCCACTGCCTGTCCCCAGCATGTCTGCTCCCCCTATTGGTACAACACTCTAAACTCCACCTGATTCCCACCCAGAAGACAACCATCTTCTCCCAGCCTCAGTTTCCTGTGAGCATTTGCTCTGAACCACCCCAGCTCCCAACCCCCTGAACTAGAGGGCACAGCTATTTTCCCTGTCAACCTGAACCTTTGTCTTCTCATGACTTTGACCAGACCCCCATCACTACTGGAAAAACTACAGGTCAGCCAGCGGCTGGAGGGGGAATTTGAAGCCTCCTGTGCCCTCTTCCTCATCTCGCAGACATCTGCCCATACTTCCCTAGTGAGTACCCTATCACATTCACGGAAACCTCAGCCTGCGGTTCCATGGGCCCTCCAAGGAGAACTGGCAATGTGCTAGTGACAAGCTGTGTTTGCCTTTTTTTCTGAGCTGAGTTCAAGCCTCTGCTTTGTTTCCAGCCCTTTCCGCCCTAGTTTCATCTGCACAGAGGCCTCACAGTGCCATGGTGCCAGTAACAGCTACCAAGCCCTGAGCCTCCACAGTGGCTGAGCAATCCATGTCCTTGGACTGACAGCCACCTATGTCCATCCGGTAACACTGCAAGTAGGGAAAGCAGGAAGTCCCTGGTTCCAGGCAATGGACTGGGCCACTCAGCTTGGGTAACATCTCTGCCATCAAGTACCTATGACTTATGACCCAAAATGAGGGTGGAGATTCTAGATATACACCGAGTAAACGTAAAACTCAAAGTCAGAAACAGTGTTCCAACTTCATTGTAAAATCAGAATTGTCATGACTGCACACAGTCTCAAAGAAACTTACCTGTGAGCGCCAAGGAGTTTTAGGTTCTATGTGGAATAAAGACATTTCCATGGCTCTCAGGGCAGAAGACACAACCCAGCTTCCAACCTCCACCAAGAGCCAGACACACATCTCTTTTCTCTTGAGACAGGATCTCACCTATCCCAGGATGACCTCGAACTTCTGATCTTCCTGCCTCCACCTCCTAAGTGTTGGTATTACAGGTGTGTACCATCATGCCTGCTTTTATGAAGTATTGGGAGATCAAATGTAGGCCTCCTGCATGCTAAGGCAAGCATTCTGCCAACTGGGCTGTACCCCCAACCTGCTGCCTGCTCCGTCCCGAGCACATAGACCAGACTCACACACTCACTTCCTGCCCTTCCTCTGGGCAATGGGTGCCATGCTTCCTTTGGTGAGCTGGTAGGCCAAGCATGTTAATCTCCTTACTGCAGACCTTCTGCCCTCCCTTGCCTCTAATGGGCACTGGCAGTGTGTGTGCCAACAAATGCTGGTTCTCCACTATTTGTAAGAACTTCCTCCCAGGTGGCAGTTGTATTCTTCACTGTGGGTGACTTCTGCCCACAACCCTACCCCTCAGTCTGAAATGCAGTGATCAGAACACTGGTCGCCTGGGTTCTTGAATTATGCCCAGTTGCTTTTCAAACCATCCCAATCTCCAGCCTGGGGGTCAACTGGACAGGACCATGAGGCTGGCTATGGCTGCTTCTCCCTTCAGAGTCTCCTGTGTAAAAACCTGCACTCCTAGGGATGGTGTGCTACCGACCCCATTAGATCATGGTCCTCACAATGTTCTTTAAGGTTCTTGGTATTCCACAAGCCCACCCCAAAAGTATGAAAGACCCTCCTCCCCCTCCTCCCCCCTCCTTTCTTATCCTAACCCCTCCCTCTTACCCACCTTCTTTCCCTTTCCACCCATCTTTCCAAGTGCTGAGATTAGAGTTTGCCCACCATGCCCACCTATCTGACACTGATCTCCAACATAAAACACAGCACCATCTTCCACCCTAAAGACACTCTCCGATTCTCTCCTAGCTCCTCCAACAGTGTGTGGCATTCCTTAACTCAGTTCAAGTGGACACCAGGATAGTACATGGTGCTGAGCGCTGAGAATGAGGTGGTCACTGCCAGGACCATGCACTGCAGCACCTAAGCCTGGGAGACTCTCTGGTCATTTCCTTTCTGCATGCTCCAGCCCAGATATCTGAGAGGTGGCAGAACCAGCAGAGGTGGACACAAGCTTCGTGCCCAGTAGCTTCTTTATTGTAGACCCAAAGAAAAGGATGCAGGTGGCTGAGATGAGATCCAGCTCATGAGACACGCCACACTATATGGCTTGTTTTAAGCCAATACGTTTGTAATGCAGAGAGAGAGAGAGAGAGAACCTATGCCCAGTGCACTGTTCACTGAGCGCCCCAGGGAAGTGAATTCCCTCCGATGGCAGACACTGTGCTGCTTGCTCTGTAAATACTGAAGAAAGGAAGGAAGGAAGGATGGAAGGGAAGCCACTTGGATGTGTCCCAGGTTCTGCATCACCATGGTGATAAAACCATCTCTGAGTTGCTGCTGGCCTGCAGAGAGGGGATGGTGTTTAAGCTCCCACAGAGCCACCTGGTCAGGGTGGAAAGTTTAAGTGGAGTATTCAGGTTCCTTCACAGAGACAGCGCAGCTGCTGCTCTGGGTGCTTTAGATGGGGGGGGGGTGCTCTCTGGTGAGACCCAAATGAAGGTTCCCACCATTAGTGTTTCCAAGTCTCTTGTTCACCTCGGTCTCCTACACCCAGGTCATGTTCAACCACTGCATCCCTGGCTGGCAGCACATCCTGAGACCTGGGGTTCGAGTTCTTCAGAGCCTATCTTTCATGTTTCCGTGGTGCCCTCTGCTGTGGTTTTCCAATGTGTTAAATTTATTCCTTCATGCCGGGCGTGGTGGCGCACACCTTTAATCCCAGCACTCGGGAGGCAGAGACAGGTGGATTTCTGAGTTCTAGGCCAGCCAGGTCTACAGAGTGAGTTCCAGGACAGCCCGGGCTATACAGAGAAACCCTGTCTCAAAAAACAAAACAGAACAACAACAACAAAAACCCCCAAAATTTATTCCTTCCCCCAACAGAAATAAGGTTCAACCAACAAGATGTCTTATGTTAAGCCACAAGCCTTGTGGATGAATTCCAACTTGTTTTCTTAGTATCCTTTCTGTTTGTTTGAGAAAGGATCTCATACTGTAGCCCAGGCTGGCCTCTCTCAGCAATCCTCCTGCCTCAGCTTCTGAAGTGCTGGGATTACAGGTGTACCATCACACTGACTATAAGTATGGCCCCCATAGACTCCTGTGTATGAATGCTTGGCCATAGCACTAGTACATAGTAGCACTAATAGGACATGTGGTCTTGTTGGATGAAGTGTGTCGCCATGGAGGCGGAGCTTTGCAGTCTCCTATGCTCCAGTTAAGTTGCCTGTGGATCGAGATGTAAAACTGGCACACGCCTTTAAACCCAGCACTCGGGAGGCAGAGGCAGGCGGATTGCTGAGTTCAAGGCCAGCCTGGTCTACAAAGTGAGTTCCAGGACAGCCAGGGCTACACAGAGAAACCCTGTCTCGAAAAACAAAACAAACAAAAAAAGATGTAAAACTGTGGATCCTCTAGCACAATGTCTGCCTGCACACTGCCATGCTTCCCATGATGAGGATAATGGAGTAAACTGAAACTGTAAGCCAGTCCCAATGAAATGCTTTTCTTAATAATAAGTCACAGTCATGGTATCTCTTCACAGCAATAAAACCCTAACCAAGGCATTGACTTTTCTGTTTATATATATATATATATATATATATATATATATATATATATTACTTTCTTCTCAGAAATTATCTACCTAAAACCTTTTACAAGAAGGGAAACCAGGGCTGCTGGTGAGATGTTCTATCAGCTATCAGCAGAGCATCTGCCCAGCCAGTGCCAGGAAGGCAGAGACAGACAAATTCCTTGGGTAAAAGCGAAAGCCCCTATTTCAAGCTGGAAGGGCTAGAGAGATAGCTCAGTGGTTAAACACCTGCTGCTTTTCCAGGGGACTCAAGATTGGTTCCCAGCCCCGATATCAGGTGGCTCACAACTGCCTACAACTCCAGCTCCAGGGAACCTAAAGTCCTCTCCTGGAGTTTACTGGCACCTGTGTGTATATATACACACCTAAAGTGGTGATGATGATGGCAACGACGACGACGATGGTGGTGGTGGTGGTGGTGGTGGTGGTAATAATATGGAAATTACTGAGGAGGACATCTGAGCATGACCTCTAGCCTCCACACACGTGTGCACACACATTCACACACACATGCATGCCTGCACAAACAACATACATGTACACACACAGACACATAAATAACTGGAGGAGAGGAACTGAGGCTGTTGGGGACTTGGCTGTGGTCTGAGGGCCAGTGGTCCAGAACTGAGGGTGTTTTCCAGGTCATCAAAACAGAGCTTTAGGTCAGCTGCTGTCACTGTGGCTTTACACACTTGTGCCAGGCACTGTTCTGTCACCAGAACCAGATCCAAGAGGACAGTCAAAGGCTGAGAAATATTGGGACCAGAGATGATTTTGTGCAAGGATGGCCCAGTTTTTCCTCTGATAAGGTATGAGAACACTTGTGCCTGTTGACCAACGCATTGTGTCACTCACGTGAAAACTCAGGCCTGCACACACTGCACACACTGCACACGCACACAACACACACACACACACATCTGGAGGCTTGAGTGAGAAAGAATTCCCTTCTTGTGTCATTGAGATTGGGACAGCAGCCATTTGTTTCTGCTGTGTGACTGAGGGCTCCCGTTGTTGCTGATGGGGCTGATTGTGGCATGCTGTGCCCAGAGGCCACCACAGGGGGCTCCTCCACTGTGGTAGCTCTCTGTATGGTCAACAAGGAGAACCTCTCCAGTCTGCTGAGATACATTACCTGCTCTAGGAGGAGGGGACTACACAGATGTGGGCACCAGGAAGTAGAAAATCAAGAGCAGAATTTGGCAGCAGGCAGCCCTGCCAAGGAGGGCTGGGGGACTCTAAGGACATTGCCTGGAAAAGTATAAGTGCACAGATGTTTATGTGCATGTGGAGGCTGCACATGTGTCTGTGTGCATGTGGAAGCTGTACATGTGCATATGTGCATATGAAGGGTGATTCTGCTAGACTCTTGGGCTAATAAGTGCCAGGGATCTGCCTGTCTCTGTCCCACCAGCTGGGGTTATAGATGTGTGCCATGTCCAGATTCCTATTTGTTTTAAAGAAACAGCTGTTTCCTCTGTGTATAACAGCATTTTCTGAAGGGTGAGCTTCCAAGGCATGTTTCTCCACAGATGTCTTGAGGGGAGGATTCATGTGGTAGTGGTAGTGGTGGTGGTGGTGGTGGTGGCTTAGGGTAGTCAGGAGAAGGGTCTCCAGTATGCTCTAAGCTCTGAACTATTTGAATGGATGTTCTGTGGCCAAAAATATATTCACTTTTTTTTTTCTTTCTGCCATATCAGGTTTTTGATGCAGTGTTGGGAATTGAACTGGGAGCCTCCTTCATGCTGGGAAGCCACATGAAGGAAGCCATGGGAAGAAGCCTGGACACTTGAAGAAATCTGGACCAGGAAAGAGAGTGTCAATCACCATATCTAACAGAACAGCCCCATGTGGGCCTGGGGCACCCAGCATCTCTGCTTCTGATGCTTCCTTTCTGCAGACTTCTCAAGCTCATCCCTTCCTCAAGAAGTGGTGCGGGCACTCTGACCTCCAGGACAGGACTGTCCCTAAGGAGTACCTCATATCTCTGTCAGGTTGAGCTGCCACCTTTTCATAGTTCTCAAACAAATTGCTAATTTCTCTTTCTCTAATGCATTTGATGGTCACTTCAAATAAAATTCTTCAAAGAGATTGCAAAAGAAGAAAAAAGCAGAGGAAAGAAAAGAAACAGGGCATTAACTACAGACTCCTGATGGGTTACGCTTCCCCGAACGCACGCTCTTCCTGAGATCTTTTTGTGCTTTCAATTACCAATTCTAGTCCCTGTGTAGCTAAATAATAATAATTACCATATAAATGAATATGCATATGTGTCATTTTTCTCCCGAAAAGCAAGAGAGCCTGCTTGTTTCGGGGGAGGGTTTGTTTTGCTTTTGAACAACCAAAGCTCATAATTAGAAGCCTCCTCACCCTGGAAATCTGTCTCCGTCGGGAAGAGATGAAAAACGGCTCCGGATGCCCCTCGAAGGTTAAAAGAAATCTTAAAACAAATTAAAAGAGGTGGTTCTTCCCTCTGCAGGTAACAACGGCTGGGGTACAACCACAGTCACAGACATGTAGGTCAGAGACACAGACACTGCTGTCTTCAAGGCCAGAGCCATCGTTGGACAGTTGGGGAAGTGGGAAGCACAGACAGAACGATGGCCAAGACTCGGGAGACATCCCATCCATGACAGGAGGTCCCTCCGCAGTACGACACTGATGTCAAACTCAGGCCTACACACACACACACACACACACACACACACACACACACAGAGAGAGAGAGAGAGAGAGAGAGAGAGAGAGAGGAAAACTGCAACCACTTCAAGAGATAATAGATGGAGAGATGGAGCCTGGTCCCATGTGCTGTGAGTCTGATCAGGGTGGCCACCAATAGGTCTCAGGTTTTCTAAATAGTACAAATGAGCCTGCCATGAGACATAGCAGATAAAGCTGTTCCTGTCATCAGTCACCATGGCAATAAGTATTATAAATATCTGTGCGGTCAACAGTGTCAGTCACAACACAGTGTAATCACATGGAATAAGATCGATAGCCGTAAATGTCATCATTCTGATGGCAGAAGGAACTCTTGGCAAGGACTCTGGAAGCCTGACTTTGAACATGGTCTACACTGCAGGTTTCCTGTGAAAGGAGGCTTAGACCACGCTTGTAAATAGGCTCTAGCAGGGCTTCTGGACATCAGACTTCATTGGGCTGCAGATGCAGCTCAGGTAGAAGTGCCTGCCATATGCAAAGTCCTGGGCTCACCATTCCCTGCTTTGCACAGAACAGGTGCCATGGTCCATGTCTGTAACCTCAGTGCTTAGGACATGTGGGCACAAGGATCAGAGACGCAGTGCCAGGGTGAGCTACATGACTCTTCTGTATCTTGGAGGGCAAGCCAGTCTATGCACCTGGCCAATCCTAGACGCTTTTGTAAAGTTTCACTGGGATGCAGTGTGCCCTTCCAGACACCTGTAAGTAGCTGCTTTTCTGTTAACTCAGAGCTGAGTACCTGCCACACAGATATAGAGCAGCAAGCCCAGCCGATCTCATCACGGCAAAGCTTGTCAGAAGAGCCCTGGCTCTAGGAGGCAGAGGCAAGTGGATCTCTCTGAGGTCGAGGCTCGTCCGGTCTACAGAATGAGTTCTTGCTCAGGGACAAGGTCCCAAGAGACAGGAGCACATGTGCTGCTAACCCTCTCTTCTTCTATTACCCTAGTATGTGGTCCTGGTATGGTGGTGGTCTGTAGGAAACATGAGGGAGAGTCCCAGAAGTAAAATCCTGAGGAGTACGACAGGAAGCAACCAGGGAAGGGGCCTAGGAATGAAGCCCAAGAGTTTGGTTTCTCTTTTTTTCTTTTTCTTTTCTTTTTTTCTTTCTTTCTTTTTTTTTTTTTTTTTTGCTACTGTGGGAACGTCTAAGGCTTTTTAGCATGAGGTTTATTTTGCTCTTTCTCTTTCTTTCTTTTCTGTCTTTCTCCCTTCCTTTCTTTTTTCTTTCTTTTAAGAATTGATGGTCTCCTAACCCTGTTCTCCCTCTCTCCCCTTCTCCCTCCTCCCCTCCCTCCATGTGTTCCTGGTTGGCCTCTCTTCTCTTTCTCTCTTCCTCTGTCTTTCTCTGCCTCTACTTCCTTCTCAACTCCCCTTCCCATGCCCTAAATAAACTCCATTCTATACTATAAAAGAAAAGAAAGAGCACTTGGGAGGCAGAGGCAAGTGGATCTCTGAGTTCAAGGCCAGCCTGGTCTACAAAGTGAGTTCCAGGACAGCCAGGGCTACACAGAGAAACCCTGTCTCGAAAAACAAAAGAAGAAAGGAAGAAAGGAAGAAAGGAAGAAAGGAAGGAAGGAAGGAAGGAAGGAAGAAAGAAAGAAAGAAAGAAAGAAAGAAAGAAAGAAAGAAAGAAAGAAATGATGCTTAGCCTGCAATGCCAGCCTCACTGGATTCAGAACCACTGTGGAATCCCATCCCTGGGTGTCCAAGAGAACATTTCTAAAGGCTCAACTGAGCAGAGAAAACCCACCCTGAACATGAGTGACATCATTCCGTGGGCTGAACTCTGAGTGAGCTGAGCACCAACAGCCATCTCTCTCTGCTTCCTGTCTGTAAACACATGGCTGATCACTAGGAAATGTGCTGAGAAATGAAGGCTTCCATCTCACCCAAGGCCCCTGGGTGGTACAGAGGCAGCAAGGGATGGCATGACCCTGCCTGCAGTCCTCACAAAGCAAAGTCCTCATCAAAACCAAATCCCAGAGCAGCCTGAGTGGAATACGTCAAACAGAACCCAAATGAGTCCATTACCTGCCAAGACAAAAAGTCAACATTCCCCAGAGGACAGGACCCAGAGTCTCAAGACGTGAAAAGCATCCAGGATAAAACCCACTCAGCTCAGGGCGATCAAGGCCAATACTGACTTATGTGAAGGGGGAAAAAACAAAACAAAACAAACCACACTATCAGCAAGGGTGTGGCTCTGAGACTGAAATCATTCACAAAACAAAGACTCTGCAGCAGCTAGTTTTTGTTGTCGTTTTGGTTTTGGTTTTGGTTTTGGTTTTGGTTTTGGTTTTGGTTTTGGTTTTCAAGACAGGGTTTCTCTGTATAGCCCTGGCTGTCCTGGAAATCACTCTATAGACCAGGCTGGCCTCGAACTCAGAAATCCGCCTGCCTCTGCCTCCCAGGGATTAAAGGTGTGCACCACCACTGCCAGGCAGCTAATTTATTTTTCTAACAATCTAGAAAATATGGGAAGATACAGTGTCTCGGCAATGAAGCAGGAGGCAGAAAGTCTGGACCTCAGGGACCAAGAAAACCATAGCCCATGTAAAACCTCACTGAGCTGGGTGGGGTGGCACACGCCTTTAATCCCAGCACTCGGGAGGTAGAGGCAGGAGGGTTCCTGAGTTCAAGGCCAGCCTGGTCTACAGAGTGAGTTCCAGGACAGTCAGTGCTACACTGAGAAACCCTGTCTCAGAAACCCCCCCCCAAAAAAAGACAACCCTCACTGAATGCGCTCAATGGTGGGAGGAAGATGGGACAGGAAGAATTAAGGAGCTGACAAAGCTCGCTGTAAGTTACTCCATCTGAAAAACAGAAAATAAAAACGGACAAGAGCAATGGGGTCCTAGAAGACAACACACGCACTACTAGAGCACCAGAGGAGAAAGAATGTGCAGTGTGGGACCTGCTTGATGTGAGTATGATTGTAACTGCCATGCTGCCACCAAGTCATCCCAATGTGCATGCCGCGCCCCAGAGAACGGGGTCACTAGATAGTCATCACATATGCGGCATGCTCCTGGCCCTGGCCTTACTTCTCAGCTCACACTGGAAAGGCCAGGCACACGGTGACCCAGCTCTGTGTTCCTTAGCATGAAACCCTTTCCCCCTGCCTTGTGGGGCAGGAGCTACCTGCACAACTGTTATCCAACACACGCTTCTGTCCCAAGTTTCCTCTGATTTCTTTTTTTTTTTTTTTTTTTTGGTTTTTCGAGACAGGGTTTCTCTGTATAGCCCTGGCTGTCCTGGAACTCACTTTGTAGACCAGGCTGGCCTCGAACCCAGAAATCTGCCTGACTCTGCCTCCCGAGTGCTGGGATTAAAGGCGTGCGCCACCACGCCCGGCTCCTCTGATTTCTTTTAATGTGACTCTGCTCACCTGTGGCCAGCTCTCAAACACTGGACCGGATTTTCTGAAACTGTGCAGGAATGATTTAAAGGATAAAAGCTGGGACTGGAGCCATGGCTCCATGGGTAAAAGCCCTGGCTGCTCTTCCAAAGGACTAGAAGTTAATTCCCAGCATCCAACTCAACAACTGTCTGTGACTCCAGTTCCAGGGGACCCTATGCCCTCTTCTGGCATCCATGAGCATTCCGCACACACAGTGCACACACATACATACAAAATGAAGGGGAAACACTCTGACACATAAACTAAAAATAAATAAATCTTAAAAACAAATAAAAGCTAGACCTTGGTCACTTCAGTGTCACTAGCTGGTTCTCTGTGTCTACCCCACACACGGTGGCTATTGCCTTAGCTGGCTGTTCTCCTAGGGTTCCTATTCTAACCTTAGCTGGCTGTTCTCCTAGGGTTCCTATTCTAACCTTAGCTGGCTGTTCTCCTAGGGTTCCTTCAGATTGGGGGTTCCTTCAGATTGGGTTAGTTGTCCCTATAGGCACCCCAACATACTTGTCAACTCCCACAGTTACCCTGAAACCCATGACCACAGACTGACCTTTGTGGAGCTTCTAGTTCAGAGCTTCACCTTCTCTGTAACCTCTGATAGATGGACACACCCCTCCCCCCTTAGCCTGTAAGCACCCCGGCCGGGCAGCATTGTGCCTCGCAGGGCCAGTCTTACCTTTCTGAGGCAATCATCTTCATTCAGACGCTCCTGGACAAGACTGGCAAGACTCGAATTGGGAATCTTCTGAAAGAAAGGCGCGTGGTGTGAGGGCCCCGGCCCCAGCCTGGAGCTCAGGTGGGCAGACATGGGCCCTTAAGCATTCTCCCTGTCAAAGGTGTGCCCACATCGGTCCTTCCACAGCCTCTGTCTTTTTTTTTACCACTCAATGCCACGCCTACCTCTAAGCAGCAGGCTTCCCCACCCCTCAGGTCCCTCTGCCTCCTAAGTACACTTTCACCCTGCGGATGCCCAGGAGTGCAGGGTACTGAAGTTTCCATTCCACAAACTGATCAAGGGTGTGTCTGTCATCCCCAGTAGTAGTGGTGTTTCTCAAGGAAAAGAACTGTGTCTTTGGCCTTTGGACCCCACACAAGATAGGAGTGGGAGCCATTGGCTGAGGTTCAAGAGTGTATGTACACCTCTCACTAACTGTACACTCAGTGACTTCACCCTGCTGACCAAAAGCTTGCTTTCATGGCAATGTTTACACCACAATAATGGGCAAATGATTATTGTGGCAAGTTCTCACCCCAGAGAGCAGGGTGGGAATGTCGACCCTTCCCAGGCATCAAAATGGTGCCAAGGTCATGTTTCTGGAAGCCTGGCTCTTATGAATCGGCGACACGTCTGAGACCTGGCCACCACAGCAGGCACCTCCATGTCAGGTGCCACCTACTTTGCTTTTTGGGATGGGGTCTCTCAATGGCCTAGAACATTCTGGGTAGGTTAGGCTGGCGGGCTAGCAAGCCCTGGGACCCTTTGTGTCTCTGTCTCCTCGGGGCTGGGATTACAGTTATGAGTGACGCATGCCTGACTTTTCTACATGGGTGCTGAGGCCTGAACTTGGGTCTTCATGCTTGCACAGCAAGCTCTTTACCTACTTACTCCACT
Organism: Mus minutoides; assembly: GCA_902729485.2. Taxonomy (NCBI): domain Eukaryota; kingdom Metazoa; phylum Chordata; class Mammalia; order Rodentia; family Muridae; genus Mus; species Mus minutoides. The sequence goes on along the minus strand of LR753332.1, from coordinate 1,967,857 downwards.
GCCTAGGGCTCCTCCCACAGCCTCTGCATCTTTTGTTTGTTTGGTTTGGTTTGGTTTGGTTTTGGCTTGAGATAGAGTTTTTCTGTGTATACCTGGTTGCCCTGGAACTTGCTCTGTAGACCAGGCTGGCAAACTCAGAGGTCCTCTTTCCTCTGCTCTTGAGTTCTGGGACTAAAGGCATGTGCCACCTTGTCTGCCCCCACTCTTTTGAGACAAGGTATTATGTTGCCCCGGCTCTCTTCCAACTCCTATGTAGCCAAGGATGACCTTGAACAACTGATCCTTCTGCCTCTATTTTCCATGTGCTGAGATTACAGGCAAGTGTCACCCTTCTCGGCTTACTGAGGGCCTGATGCACGCTAGGCAAGGCGGCTGTGCCACATTCATCCCTGCCACTGGTTTTCCAGGAACCCAGCCAGGAAGTTCTGAACTTGAGAATCTGCTTCTCCAACATGTCCCCAAGTGATGTCATTGCTCCTAGAGTGGGGCCTCAGAAGAACCTCTGGCCTAAGGTGACCTCAGAGTCAAAGGGTCCGCCAGGTGGAGTTGCCCTTTTGCCGGTGCCCACTTCCTCCCAGGTGTCCAGCAGAGCTCCCTATGTTGGCAAAGCAGCAGGAGTGGGTAGGTAGCACCTTCTCTTCTCAGGCTCTTCCAGGCTCTCCCAGCCAGAGCAGTTCCCAGTGTCAACGACATAGTATTCACACAGGTATAGGAATGCAGGAGGCATCTGCTCAAATGCAGGGAATGCCAGCAGTCAGGCCAGGGTGGGGAACATGCCTCCAGAAGCCTTCCCAGCGGGAGGCTAGGTAGTGGCTTTGAGCGATGCCATCCCAAGCGCCCCCTGCCGCTGCTCCCTGCCACTGTGCTGTCTGGATGGCAGCTTTGATGTGTCATATCAGCACAAGGGCTTCTGGGCTCTGCTTCTCCAGGCCCTGCCAAACTGTCTTTGCAGGAGTCAGGTCGCCTCTTTCCAGAACCTGAAGCTGCATCCCCACCTTCCAGCCCCCAGGCCTGGCCTTAGCGGGGAGGGGCACAGACAAGTAGCTGGAGCCTAGGGCGGCCCCTCCCAGCACAGGTGTGAGTGCCTAGCCTCACCTTGGGCAGTCTGCTTCCTTCGCTGCTATGGGGCAGCTCTGACTACATCTACTTCAGCCAGCTCCCGGCTTCCTTTTCTCTCTGGCAGCATCAGTGTTGCTTGTAGCAGCTTCTGGGGCCCAGTGGTGGGGTGGCTGGCTTGAGACCCCAGTATGCCTTACTGGAGGGGCATACTTATTGGCTGCCTGGAGGTGCCAGGTGTATGGGCTGGGCCTGGTTCTGCCTCCATGACTACTTAACTTCAAGAATTGGACCTCATTTTACACAGGAATGGTACAAACTCAAAATGGTCACCAGCAGGCTCCATTCTCAGCGACCCTGATGGCCCTGGGTCACCCAGGTGGGCACTTTAATGAACAGTACAGACTCCAGCAGTACAGCAGAAAGGGAGGAACTGAGAGTCCCTGGTCTGCTTTCCACACAGACAGCAGCTCTGTCAGAAGGGTTACAAACCTTTTCCAGGTCCAGCTGAGTGAGTAAAGGCACGTGCTGCCAACCCTGATGGCCCGAGCTCAGTTCTTGAGTAGAAAGAGAATGTACTCTTCCAATAACTGTTCTCTGACCGCCACACATGCCTTGATGCCTGAGCACACGCAAGTGCACACATGTGTGAGTATAATTTAAAAGTAAAAAGTTCTTTGTTGTTGTTTTGTTTTGTTTTTTAAAGAACATACTTTTCCAGACTCTTTTGTCAGGCTCAGCTGCTGCAAGTTAGCAGGAGGTTAAGGAATGGTAGGAAGCACCTGTAGACTTCGGAGGAAGAGGCTGTGGTTGGGGACAGGGGACAGGGGACAAGAGAAAGGAGGGAATGGAATGAGAGGGGCAGACTTCAGCCGATGACACCCAGGGACAGACGGGAAGTGCTGGACCCTGGGTTCTGGGGGGGGGGGCTACCAAGCTAGCTCAGAAGCCAGCAGCGGGCTGTATCCCCCAGATGTGAGATATGTAGAGACAAAGCCGAGCCGGACGGCCTGTGCCTGCTGTTCTAGCACTCGGAGGCCAGAGCATCACAGGTGAAGGTCATGTTCAGCTCCACAGCCAGCAGGATACAGGGCGTGGGGGAAATACTTGGTAAACCGAGTGGGGAACTGCATTTGGAAGAGCCCAGAGTGAGGAAGGCCTCCCTGAGCCTAGCCTTCCAAGCTCTGGACCAATGCAACATGTGATTGAGCCCCCTCCCCTCCCCTCGACACAGCAACTGGGACACAATTAACTGCAGTGACAGAGGGGAGTTATATTGGGTGGCGCTGCGCTGGGCTCTCATCTCTATTCCCACGTTGTGGCCTACTCCTGCACCTGAAGACTGGCTCTAAATGAAAGCGGCAAGGCCATGCCACAGATGGTTTTCCAGTGAAGCTGCTGAGAATTCAATCCTAGAAGCTGTGCAGGGCCTGGCCCACAAGGTTCTCGTGGCTCCTGTGTGTCTTTGTTATATTTTAAAGTATAAAGTTCAGCATAAACCAAAGCTGCGCCACGCATCCTCACACATATCCTCACACATATCCTCAGTGTCTGGGGGAACAGTCTTGCCCCTTGGGGTGTTCTTGCACTTTGATCCCAGGCTCCTCCATGCCTGGCAGTACCACAGCCCTGCCCTCAGCTCACAGCCCTTGCAGCCTGTGCGTGTGGCTCGGCAGGTGGTGGGGTCAGGGAGCACATTGACCATCGGGTCTGACCACTGCTCCCATCTGCTGCGTCCACTTTAGTCTTCGGTTTTGGCAAAAAGGCATCCTTTGTCATGGATGGTGACTCAAGTTCATGGTTCGGAAGATCAGGCAGGCTTGTGTTTCTGTCTCACAAATGAGCACACTGCTGGCTGAGGCTGGGGACTGATGGATCTGGCTCCTGTGGTTCAGAGGCTAAGCACCAGAAGGGCCAAGAGGCCTTGACTGAGGGCAGGGCTGGACAAATGAACGGGCTCTGCCTATAGGCTCTGAGGTGGTGGGGCTGAGGGGACATGGACAGTGGCCCGAACACTTCACTATCAGCAACCCCGAGGGTCCCACAGGAGGAAGAGGGAACCTGAACCTCAGAGAATGCCAAAAGACACATCCTCACTCCTTGCTCCAAAGGGAATTTTGGGGAAAAAAAAAAAGTCTGCAGTTCTCTTTAACTGAACAGTGTCCTGAAACACAAGACAAGGATGTAAAATAGGCAGAGACCTGGACCCCTATCTGGACAGCCCGGCCTAACAGGTGGGCTGCAGGGTCAATGAGAGATCTGGCTCAAACAAACCAAAACCAAAAACCAAAAACATGTTGGAGAATGATCAAGAAAATAACTCACTATCAACCTATCAACCTCTGGCCCTCCATATACATGCATGCGCACCACCATGTATACACGTGTGCACACACACACACACACACACACACACACACATGCACGCAGAGATAAGAAAAATCTTATAAAAATAAATTTTAAAAAGAAAATGGAAACTAGCCAAGCAAGCAGGAAGTGGAGATGTAACGCCATTGCTGCCTTGCCCCCTGTCCTTGCCCCTTGGTCCAGGGCCAACCTTACCTTGTAAACCTGGTAGTAACTCTTGGCTTCCAGAGACAGACGGGAAAACTCTCTTTCTAGTAAGCTCTCCTTGGTGATGAGGTTGCTGTTTAGATGTTTGCAGAGCCACATGGCCTGAAGAAAGGGAAGTAAGAATGAGCGTGGTCACAACATACTCCTTAGGTCTACAACTCTGCTGGCTGGGGACATAGCTCAGTCCATAAAGTGTTTTCCTCACAAGGAGAGAGACTTGACTCCAACCCCCCAAACCCATGTCACAACTCCTAGTTTGTTGGCACTTGCAATGCCAGTGCTGTGAAGGTGGAGGCGGGATCCCTGGCAGGGCAGTCTAACCTAGTAGTGAGTTCCAGGCCAGGGAGAGATCCTGTCTCAAAGGAGGTAGATGGTATTACAATGCTCAAGGATTGTCTTCTGGTTTATATGCACGTGCGCGCATGCACACACACACATACACACACACACACTTAAAGCTGGGGATGGTCGTACATGGCTGTAATGTTAGCATTCAGGAAGCTGAGGCAGGAGAACTGTGGAGGTCAACCTGATCAAATAAAGAGACCCTGTCTAAAAACAAACAAAACAAACCACAATAAAATTTAGTCTGCCAAGTCCTTCTACATACTACTAGAAAAAAAGATGGCTGAGAAGCCAGAGAAGGGACTTTAGCTTAGCAGTGGAGGATTTGCTCGGCATGTACAAGAACTTGGATAAAGAAGAGGAGGCTGGTCCCAGAAAATGGAGTATTTGAGGGTAATTGGAGAGGCCGCAGGCGATGAACATACAAGGTGATCCCCAGCCTCTCTCTCATCTGCACTGTCTGCCTGTCTTGCCCACCATTTTGGCTCTGGGTGGCTGTCCACCCATGGGCCAAGTGGCTGTCTTTCTGAGCTCTGTGGACCACAAGGGAGAGGTGGAGGCTGGCCTCTGTGTTCCACACCTGCTCTGTCCAGCAACTCCCTCCCAGTGATCAGAGAGGAGCCCTTTACCTAAAGGAGATGCTCAGCCCAGGGTGCTCCACTCCTGCTGAGAACTCAGCTCTGTGAGAGCCCAGCAGGTGTCTAAGTGCAGTCCATCCTGGCCAGGGTGGCCTAGGGGGCTGGTTCAGGGAGACTGAATAGGAGGAGGAGACTAAACAGAAAAGCTACAAATGGAGACTCGGGACAAACCAACACACAGACAGATGCCGACAGCTGTGCTGACCTCACAGTGCAGCATGTGCTGGGCGTTCATGCAAGAACCACCTACTTCGTTCCCTCTGAGGTGAAGTGCTAGCTCAGCAAAGGACAGCCCAACCACTCAGTGACATGAGTTTAGAAGGTAAGAGTCCCACCTCTGATTATCATAATCTAATCCTTCTGTGGCATTTAAAAACTACAACTAGGGGCTGGCTTGGTGGGCTGGGGTGCCTGATGCTAATCCTGACAACTTGAGTTTCATCCCAGGGACTCACATAATAGAGAGAACATCAAATCCTAGCAGTTAATTCTGACCTCAGTATGTAAACTATAGCCCATATATGGTTCCCCCAGCCACCAACACGCATGTATACACATAAACACATGTGAAATAAATAGAATGTAATAAAAATTAGAAAAAGAAAACCTGGACCTGCAGCTGGACACAGTGGCACATGCCTGTAATCACAGCTACTGAGAGGCTGGGGGAGGAATGCTCTGAGCTTGGGGACAGCCTGAGGTCACATTCAGTCAGCACTAAGACTCCATAACCCAAGCCTCTAAGGGATGCAGGCTGCTTGACAGAGAAATGCATTCCACCGCTATAGCTGAGGGGAATGCCCAGGAGTTCTCATCCGTGGTGGTTTGAATGAAAATACCCCCACAGGCTCACAGGGAGCCACACTATTAGGAGGTGTGGCCTTGTTGAAGTAAGGATGTCACTGGGGGGTGCTTTGAGGTTCAGGCTCCATGGCTCCACTCTCTCTCCCTGCTGCCTGCTGATCTCTCTCTCTCTCTCTCTCTCTCTCTCTCTCTCTCTGCTACCTTTCCGGCGCCATGTCTGCCTGCACACTGCCATGCACCATGGTGGTAATGGACTAAACTGAACTGTAAGCCAGCCAGCCCCAGTTAAATGTTTTCCTTAGAAGAGTTGCCGTGGTCCTGGTGTCTCTTCACGGCAATGAAACCCTAACTAAGACACCTAACTAAAACCCTAACTATAAACATGTGCTGCCATCTGTAACGAGAAAGCGGGCAGGAGGAAAAGGGCAGGCACGCGGACAAGTCGCCGGTGCACAGCCTCCTGTTCACTGGAGCATGAACGACACGTTCTACAACGACATTTAATATAATGCACTTACGATGGTGGTTTTCCCTGAGGCAGGCGGACCTAATATCACAACCTTCGGCACTGTGGAAGAAAAAGATTTGAATGTCAGCTCTGGGCATGACAAAGTGGCCTCCCACGCCCGTGCTGCTCTGGGTCTATTTCTTTCTTCCCTCCCCAGATTTCATCTCTGCCAGTGACATGGCCATTCATAACACTGAGGCTGGGAGATGCTCGAGCCCCAAACGCATCCCCCATGTTTAGAGGTAAGCGATCACCAAGATAGGTTATTTTTCTATCTCCGCTGGGACACAGACACAGTAACTTGTTTGCCAAACTAATGAATATCAAAAACAATTGGGATTTTCAAATACCATAAAGCATTTTAAGCAGGGACTTTGTCTTGGGGACATTCTTTCAAATAAAGTTGTATTTTATGTAAATCGACCTTTGATGCTTTTATATATATATATTTATGCCTTCTTATTTAGCAAATTGTATCCTCCCACCCCGTCATTTTACAGAAGAAAATAATGGAAAGAAACCTGTGGTGTCTAAGCCAGATTTATAAAACCCAAGGTGGGCAAGTCTTTGTTTGGAATGCAGGCACTTCTATGCAAATTTTTTAAAACCCTGGCAGCTTCTTTGTGGCTGTAAGTCCTGGCTCTGAGACAGTGTTGGTTTCTGCAGAAGCCCTAGTGGGTCATCTCAGAAACCATGGAGTAGCTGCTGCCAAGAGAACCGTACCACGGTAAAAAGGACCAGGGTGTGAACACAGGCATGAGCAAATGGGACATAAGCCCAGAAGTGACTGCTAATCAAGTGTCTGATGTCACCGCCATCCCACTTGTCCAGAGTGACTCCCCTTAGCCTTAGGACACATGAACACCGTCTATCCCAACCCTTAGCCTTAGGACACATGAACACTGTCTATCCCAACGATCTTGAGGCTCTCCTGTGCACATGGGGCTTGAAGGACTCGTCTCAGTGTGGCGGTGAGGCGTGGATGACTGTCCACTCTGGGGACAGACACAGAGGTGGATCCAGAGAGAATCCTTTAGACCAGTAGTTTAGTGGCCAAGCACATGGACACCCTTCTAGACTGCTTACATTTAAATAGATCTTTGTCCAAATTCCCAGTATCTTCTCACTTCCAAAGAAAAGGTGGGAGAGAGTGTGAGATGACTCCTCCCCTCCCACCACCATCTTGACCCCCCCCCCCAAAGTCTCACAGTGGCACAGGACCAGAGGACATGACAGAGGTTCCACATGTCTCTACATAGTGGGCAGGCTAGGCACAGTGAGTCAAATAACTTGGGCACCACAGTACTCTGCTGGCCCGACTCCCCTGATACTTTTGGTTCCGTTGGACCCTGCAGGAGCATTGCTTCCAAAAGGCTGGGATAGGCCCTGCTTTTCCTAACAGCCCTGGGGCTCAGAGAATCCCTCTGGAGTCCCAAACCATCCCCTCCTTTTCGCTGAGAGGCCTAAGGCAGCCCTGGTTTTCCCAGATGATCCAAACATACTTTTCATTTGTCATGTCCCTGACAAGAGTGTCCTTGTCTCCTGCACCCAGGAGACACCAGGGTCTCATTGCTTCTTCCTGCTTGAGACTATACCCTGGTCACACTGTGAAGGGCTTGGTCAAGCTACCGCAGCAGCTTTTCTTCAGCTGTGTAAGCTCCAGAAACAGGCACAGCTGTCCTCAGCAAGGGGCCTGTCCCCTGGGGACAGGAACAAAGTCTCATCCCCATGTCAGTGGTCACAACTGTCACCAACAGAGCAGCACCTGCAATGGCCATTGGACTGTCCCAAGCTCTGGACGTGACCACTGAGAGCCACCATTGCTGGCACCTACTAAGGGTTCCGTTTGCTTGTCAGCATTGTACGGATCTGCTAAGACTCCTCGGGTGGCCAAGTTAAGACACGCTGTAGTGAAAGGAAAGGGGCTCAAAGAATCCCACACAGCTAGAAGCCATGCCAGGGCGACCTCCCAGGAAGGACACCTCAAGCAAGGCTTCAAAATGGTTTGGGGAAAGAACACAGCTGTTCTAGGCACTGATACCACAGCCTTTGTCCTTGATGCTCTTAGTCCCCCGGGCTGCCACCAGCCATTGCCATCCAGGAACCAGGCCTCATAGAGCCTCTGCCAAATAGGGGCAGCACATGGCATAGATTGTTGCAGGAACTGGGGACATTTCCCAGCATCTGAGATGTCAGGGTAGGGCTCAGGTCTGGAAGCAAGGGGCCCATTCCTACTCTTTAGTCACAGGCCAGGACAAGGCCTCCCAGGGCCTCCACCTTAGTGAGAGACGCCACAGCAGGTAGGATATACCACCTGCAGTCCAAGTGGAAATGAGGTGGTTTGTGGACACTCAGTCCAGTGAAAGGTGAAGGTAAGGTTGAAGCCAAAGTTCAATCTAGGGTTTGGAGAGCAGCAGGGGAAGGAACCAAAGGCAGAAAGAGAGGTCTCCTTCTAGAACTCAGCAAAGTTGCTACGACTGTAGAGAGAATGCCTGCTCAGACAAAGCCAGGAGGATGGAGGGCTGCTGCATGAGCCTACTGGGCACCCACTGCTCTGAGCACAGGCCTTAGCCCAGTCTTTGGATTGCCACTAGCCAAGTCTATCAGGGCTCATGTGTGCTGGTGCTGAGGAAGAAGGGAGACTCATCTCGCATCGAGGTGTAAGCAGGGCATCCTGGGACTAAGTTCATCTGGCTGTGTGTTTATCTTAGTAAAGGCCCTGGGCTGGGGCTCCAGGGGAAATGCTCTTTCTCTCTCTTCCTGGCTCCTGTAAGTGGCACCCAAATTGTACATGCCTAAGGAAACACTTTAAAGAGGAACATCGTAGCCCTTCTCCCCTCCCAACTCCTCGTACCCACTTATATGACTAATTTTGGTTTCTTAAAATCTAACACCTTGAAACTCCAGCCTAGCTCATGAGTAATTATTTATAAACAGTGTCATAAAAGGCGGCTTGACTGCCAAGAGTAATCAAATTCCTCCAACCACTTCAAAGAAAATCAAAGAACCTTTCCATCCATGAAGCCTTTTGAGGCTTAACTAGGAACATGATTTAAAATTCACAAGGAACCCCTCAGGTATCAGAACTCTAATACAAGGCTTTCCTGGACAAGCGTTTGATAAGAGGCGAACTGCTCCATTATATCCTCCACCGCCCTTGCTAATATTGCCCAGGGCCACCATAAACGCTCACTTTGTACTAAATGCTTTTCTCGAGGCAAAGGGGCTGCTAGCCCGAGAGTGGGGCTCCTTCCCTCCCGTCTGTGCATGCTCACAAGCCCGATGACTTCTGCCTCCATGTCAGTCACTGGCCAGTGTCACATGTGCCCAAGTCTGCTCTACTGCCTGGAAGCAGGAGAGCCATGTTCTGAGCTCTGATGCCTAGGAGGCAAGCTACTCTTACTACTGCCCAGCAGAGAGAGGGAAGTGCATGTTGGATGTCTTGGGACCCCATTAAACTCCAGAGGGGTGTGGCTCAAGCTAATGTCACATGTCTTATCTGAGACACCCCAGAAGTTGCAACAGCAAGGTGGATCCCTGCTCCTCCTCCGCCACCCCCTCTTATCCCTGCTCTTCTGGGGATGAAAGTCTGTGAATGTCCCTAACCAGGCACAGATGTCCCAAAAATGCTCACCAGGTCTGAGAGTAAGATGGAGAACTAGAAGATAATTAAGCCGCTAAAGCCATGGTTATGGGACCTGAAGATCATCCAGGCTGGAAAGTGACACCCATCCCCGTGAGGTGGAAGGCAGGCCTGTCCCCAAAACAGGCCTGGAGCAGAGGGTCTTTGCAAAGTCACAGCCTTGGAAATGTGTAGTAAGTGGCCACAAGCAGATTGTCACACAGGGAGGAGATGGCTGCCCAGCAGGCATCAATTACCCTGAGGCCAGCCCAGAATGGAGATACAGAGAGACTGGAGCAAGCTATTTCAGGGCATTTGATGCTGAAATGTTGAGCTGAGCCGGCACAGCGGTACTAAGACAGGAAGAGAAGGCAGAAGCAGCCTCATGGTCCAGCCTCTTACTCCAGGTCGAGGTTACAGAAGCTTAGGCAATTGGCTCAAAAGGTTTTCCCCCACAGTGGGGTGTGAAGCAAGAGGTCAGACACTAAAAGCACTGGCTGCTATTGGAGAGGACCTGGGCTCAGTTTCCAAGACCCACATGGTGGCTCACAACTACGTGCACCTCCATGGGTACTGCATGTACCCACGGCAAAACACTCATACATAAATAATGAAAATAAATTACCCCCCCCCCCCAAATTCACTGAGTAAAGTGGAAACTTAAGGTTTTTTTGGAAAGTCGGATGGATGGTGTTTTGCTGGACAAACACGTGAAGGAGTGTTTAGCTGAAATGGACACAGGTGAAAAGCTAAGGCAGACTCATGAAGGCATTTAGCAGACACAAGTGAAAGGATGTTCTGCTAAAGCAAGCATGTGAAAGAACACGTGATGAAGGAATCTTTGTTAACAACACATAGGTATTGGTCCACCTTACATTGCATAGTTAAGCTACATTTGTCTGGACTCTGTGGACTTGGGTGGAATGCATGCGTGTGCTGAGGCAAGGCACATGGAGGACACGTGACGTTTGGAGGTTATAAATAGGACTCCACAGAGTGATGGAGACAGAGCTCGGCTTGCTGTACAGCTAGCTGTGCAACACTTGTGGGTCTCGAGTCTTCTCTGATCTTTGCTTCCCTGAGAGAGGCACAGTTTAGAACGTCTCCTGGTGTCCCTCTGGGTCCCTCCTGCTGTCTCGGCTAAAGGCTGAGGCCTGGCTGTCTCTCCTAGGTTGCGTCACCAGTGTTGCTAACCAGATTCTACTAAACTGGACTGCTGGTGCATCTGTGAGGTGTTTACGAGTGGACTGAGCTGCTACTGCCTGCTAAACTATACACTAAACTGCCGATCTCCATCCAACACATCTGATTCTCCAAAGAACCCTTAAGTTTCCACTTCACCTGAGAGGCACTCTCACCCAGGCAGGACATTCATATCAACAGCAGATAGGGCCAGTGCAGACGCTCCCTCCAGCACAGTATAGCAGCCAGTCAACCAAGGAAGAGACAGAAGGAACTGTCCCAGGAAAGACAGGTGAGGTTGGAAGAAGCAGATGGAACTCTAGGAAGTAGAATTCTCCAACCCTCCTGTCACGGCTCAGCTTCCATTCAGTCTGTAGTCTCAATCTCAGCCAAGTGCTGGGGTACTCAGACTCAACCATTTGTGCCCTGGAAGAGTCTTGGGGCTCCCTTGGAACTTCCTGCTGAGGTCCACATGCTGGACTTGGGATAAAAGAGGACCCTCATTCTGACTACCACCAAGGTGTGTGGGAAAGGCTGGTGAGCTGGCTGCATCTGCAAGCACGGAGCCGGCTTTCTCTACCTTTATAAAAAAATATTAAAGATTTCTTCTAGTTTCATTTCTGTCGCTAAATCATAAACTACCATGAAAAAATACAGCTTGTAGTTAGTAGTTAGTAGAGCTTACAGTTAGATTAGTTAATTAGATAGTTAGTAGAGCTTACAATTCCAGGCTACAGCTCAGCACTGAAGGGAAGGCAGGAACCTCACACAGCCAGTCACATTACATTCACAGTCAAGAGCAGGGAGAACCTGCTTGCCTGTTCTGGCTTGCTTGCGCTCAGTTGGATTTCTTTAGTTTCACACAGCGTGATAACGGTGCCACCCACAGTGGGCTGGGCCGAGTTGACAATTATAGCTTAAGCATCACAAGATTCATTCTATCTGTGCAGGGTGGATGTCTGGGACCGTGTTCATGCCAAGGCCAGAAGAGGGCATTGGATCCCCAGAGAGAAAGGTACAGGCATTTGTGGGACACTCAGTTTGCTATGGGGGTGCCAGAATCCAAACCAGAGTCCCCACATTGTATAGCAAGTACTCTTAACTGCTGAGCTATCTCTGGAGCCCTCCTCTCTCGAACTTTTTGTTTGTTTGTTTGTTTGTTTGTTTGTTTTGAGACAAGAGTTTCTCTGTGTAGCCCTGGCTGTCCTGGAACTCACTCTGTAGACCAGGCTGGCCTCGAACTCAGAAATCTGCCTGCCTCTGCCTCCCAAGTGCTGGGATTAAAAGTGTGTGCCACCACACCCAGCTTAAACCCAAACCTAATTTTTCTTAGACAATTCATCATCATTTCTGATCATAGGCAGCCCAGTCTTACCATGGGGTATCTCAAGCCCTGAATGTCAATTTTACTGGTAAGATAAAGCTCCCTCAGAACTGCTAATGGAACAGTGAGAAATTAAACCAACCAAGACACCAGGTCACTTTGTGGTTCACCTGGGGCAGAATACTCCTCTCTTGGCTTGGCAAATCTAATCCCTGGGATGCAGGAAGGGCCTGTTGATTGGAGGGCCTTCTTCTTCCCAGTTCTGCATTCGAGCCTGGGGTCTAGCCACTTGCCTTTGGTTGAGATTTGGGGAGCTCGGCAACTCATTAGCAGGTGCTGATAATGAGACCCTTGGAAAAGTCCAAATATTCGCTGTCTAGGTAGACCAGAAACCAAACTTCACCTGACAAGTGGAGTGATCAGAGAGTTTAAACCCAACAGGCGACATCAGCGAGGGCAGGCAGAAGCATTAATAATTGATTACATGGGCCATTCTGGGGTTTGCATTTTAATAGCCTGGCAAGAGAATTTTTATTAGTTAGGCTCGAAAAGAAAAAGAAGGCATTCTCCAATTAACTACTGCAACTTGTCAAAGTACCTCTCCTCCCTGTTCTGTTCTGATCCCCATTCAGGCACAGGCGGGACAGGGGGCTCTGGGCCACGGTCAGGATGGCATAGGGTCGCTGGAGGGGGTGGCAGCTACTCCACACTGGAGGGAGTGCTCACCATTATCATTGTTCCTGCGCAGGTGACTGATCATGAAACTGATGGGGTCCTCCGGCTGGTGGATCAGGAGCTGCTCCAGCATGTTCTGTGGGCACAAACAGATATCAAGAGGTTAACACCTGCAGGCACCCTGGTCCATGGGGACCACCTGTTGGAACTTCTGCTGGTGTCACTGGCAGCAGAAGCCTGAGGAAGCCAAAAGGCAGGTCCCCCTCTGTCTTAGTCAGGGTTTCTATTCCTGCACAAACATCATGACTAAGAAGCAAGTTGGGGAGCAAAGGGTTTATTCAGCTTACATTTCCACATTGCTGTTCATCATTGAAAGAAGCCAGGACTAGAACTCAAGCAGGTCAGGAAGCAGGAGCTAATGCAGAGGCCATGGAGGGATGTTCCTTTTTTTTTTTTTTTGACCATGCAGGGGTCAACTTTAATACTGAGGTTGACCTGTTTTGGGTTAAGGAAGAAATGCCCTTCTTTCCTGGTAGGCCCTAAGGGTACATAAGACCCTTTGTTCCTCAAAGACCCAAGGACTAGAGATTGTCCGTAATGAAACAAGCGTAGGGCTCTGGAGGTCACTTCCGAGTTCCGTGCCTCCTGGGCATTGGTGGCTTAGTGTGTCCAGGACTCCATGGGGTACATGCCCATTAAAACAGGGTCTTGTTACCACCTTCAACATGTCTTTATTCTGTGAACAGACTCCAAGCCAGGCTCCTAGATTCGTTCACTCTGCAGGATGGCCCCTGGCCCACCTTCCCCAACAGAAGAGGCTCAAGTCTGAGGTGCCAAAGATGCTCCAAGAGATTTGGAGAACACCAGGATCCTAGGGTTTCTGCCACTAGCCTGCAGGGTAACTGAGGGCTGTCAGGATGCCAGGCAAGGTGAGAACTGCTCAATTGAAGCCCCCACCAGCTCGTGTGAGCAGCAGAGACAGGAGAAGGGAGCACAGGGACCCCGAGGTCAGAGCACAGGTCACACGGGCCGGGGCAGCATGAGAACAGCACCAGTAGTGGGCTGCGGCCAGCACGCTGGTCGAGGGTCCACTTAGTCCAGAAGGAGAAAGAGACAAAGGTGCATCCAGACTAAACTTCGAGGTACCCTGATGTCAGCTCCCATGTAAGCTGCTGCTCCAGCCATCAGCACCTGCACTGGCCAGTCCAGCTCTCCAGGCCTCCTGGAAGCCCTCAGGGTTGACTCGCAGCCAAAGACTCTGTGGGCCAGTCCTCAGAGAATCCCTATGAGTCCCTGGAGAGGCCAGGTTAGGAAGCTGCCACCAGCTCTGCCTGCCTGGATCTGGCCTTGGCAGGTGCTTCTGGGTTTCTGTCAGGGAGGGGCTCTGACGGAACCTCTGGTAACTCCATTTGTTCCTGAGTGATTGCATTCAGCTCTTCCAGGATGGCATCCTCGTCCTCCTGGGTGAAGCTTCCGGCCAGCAGCTCATCAATTTGCCGCTGGTACTCCACCGCCTCCTGGGTCTCATCCAGGATCCTCTCCACCTCCTCTATGGACATCACCTGGTGCATCTTATTCAGACACTCGTTCCCCACCTGTAGCCCCTCCATCACCTTCATCTCGATCTGCGTGAACTCGATGCTCTGAACCATGGCTTCCAGGCTGCTGATCTGGTTTTCTGTCCTATCGAGCAGTTGCTCACGGTACCTCTTCTTCTTGAGCAGTAGCTTGGCCCGTTCTTTCCTGCCATCCCGCAGCAGCTGCCTGGCCAGCGCCCGCTCCCACTCCAGCTGCTGCGTGACCCTCTTCTGGTACTGCCTCAGCTTGTCCCTCTGCTGCTTCAGTTGCAGGATGGCCCTGTCCTGTTCGGTGACCCGGCTCTGCTTCTTGCGGCCAAACAGGTTGCCCATGGCAGTCGCGCGCCAGCCGGCCGAGACCGTCGCCGCCGCCGCCGCCGCCGCCGCCGCCGCCGCTGGAGGGATGTTCCTTACTGGCTTGCTTCCCCTGGCTTGCTCAGCCTGCTCTCTTATAGAACCCAAGACTACCAGCCCAGAGATGGCACCACCCACAAGGGGCCTTTCCCCCTTGATCACTAGTTGAGAAAATGCCTTGCAGATGAATCTTGTGGAGGCATTTCCCCAACTGAAGCTCCTTTGTCTGTGATAACTCCAGCCTGTGTCAAGTTGACACAAAGCTATCCAGTACAATTGACCCCTTGTCAACTTGACCCACAAATACATCACTAGTAAGCCTCAACCCTTAAGTTCTTATTCATCCCCAAGATCTAAACAACTTTAAAAGTCCCACAGTCTTTACATATTAAAAGTTCAATTTTCTTAACATATCCAATATCTTTTAAAATCCAGTCTTTTTACAATTAAAAGTCTCTTAACTGTGAGATTCACTAAAATACTTTCTTCCTTCAAGAGGGAAAAATATCAGGGCTCAGTCACAATCAAAAGCAAAAATCAATCTCCAACCATCCAATGTCTGGTATCCAACTCAACAATCTTCTGGGCTCCTCCAAGGGCTTGGGTCACTTCTCCAGCCATGGTCTTTGTAGCACACAGCTTTTCCTCTAGGCTCCAGATGCCTGTACTCCACTGCTGCTGCTGTTCTTGGTGGTCATCTCATGGTCCTGACATCTCCAAAATGCTGCTGTCTTTCACTGTAACTTGGCTTCAACAATAGCCTCTCATAGGCTCTCTTCATGGTGCCAAGCCTCAACTCCTTTGCATGATCCCTTTAGTCCTGGGTCATCAATTGCAACNGTAAGCTGCTGCTCCAGCCATCAGCACCTGCACTGGCCAGTCCAGCTCTCCAGGCCTCCTGGAAGCCCTCAGGGTTGACTCGCAGCCAAAGACTCTGTGGGCCAGTCCTCAGAGAATCCCTATGAGTCCCTGGAGAGGCCAGGTTAGGAAGCTGCCACCAGCTCTGCCTGCCTGGATCTGGCCTTGGCAGGGGCTTCTGGGTTTCTGTCAGGGAGGGGCTCTGACGGAACCTCTGGTAACTCCATTTGTTCCTGAGTGATTGCATTCAGCTCTTCCAGGATGGCATCCTCGTCCTCCTGGGTGAAGCTTCCGGCCAGCAGCTCATCAATTTGCCGCTGGTACTCCACCGCCTCCTGGGTCTCATCCAGGATCCTCTCCACCTCCTCTATGGACATCACCTGGTGCATCTTATTCAGACACTCGTTCCCCACCTGTAGCCCCTCCATCACCTTCATCTCGATCTGCGTGAACTCGATGCTCTGAACCATGGCTTCCAGGCTGCTGATCTGGTTTTCTGTCCTATCGAGCAGTTGCTCACGGTACCTCTTCTTCTTGAGCAGTAGCTTGGCCCGTTCTTTCCTGCCATCCCGCAGCAGCTGCCTGGCCAGTGCCCGCTCCCACTCCAGCTGCTGCGTGACCCTCTTCTGGTACTGCCTCAGCTTGTCCCTCTGCTGCTTCAGTTGCAGGATGGCCCTGTCCTGTTCGGTGACCCGGCTCTGCTTCTTGCGGCCGAACAGGTTGCCCATGGCGGTCGCGCGCCAGCCGGCCGAGACCGTCGCCGCCGCCACCACCGCTGGAGTGATGTTCCTTACTGGCTTGCTTCCCCTGGCTTGCTCAGCCTGCTCTCTTATAGAACCCAAGACTACCAGCCCAGAGATGGCACCACCCACAAGGGGCCTTTCCCCCTTGATCACTAGTTGAGAAAATGCCTTGCAGATGAATCTTGTGGAGGCATTTCCCCAACTGAAGCTCCTTTGTCTGTGATAACTCCAGCCTGTGTCAAGTTGACACAAAGCTATCCAGTACAATTGACCCCTTGTCAACTTGACCCACAAATACATCACTAGTAAGCCTCAACCCTTAAGTTCTTATTCATCCCCAAGATCTAAACAACTTTAAAAGTCCCACAGTCTTTACATATTAAAAGTTCAATTTTCTTAACATATCCAATATCTTTTAAAATCCAGTCTTTTTACAATTAAAAGTCTCTTAACTGTGAGATTCACTAAAATACTTTCTTCTTTCAAGAGGGAAAAATATCAGGGCTCAGTCACAATCAAAAGCAAAAATCAATCTCCAACCATCCAATGTCTGGCATCCAACTCAACAATCTTCTGGGCTCCTCCAAGGGCTTGGGTCACTTCTCCAGCCATGGTCTTTGTAGCACACAGTTTTTCCTCTAGGCTCCAGATGCCTGTACTCCACTGCTGCTGCTGTTCTTGGTGGTCATCTCATGGTCCTGACATCTCCAAAATGCTGCTGTCTTTCACTGTAACTTGGCTTCAACAATAGCCTCTCATAGGCTCTCTTCATGGTGCCAAGCCTCAACTCCTTTGCATGATCCCTTTAGTCCTGGGTCATCAATTGCAACTGAGGCTGCACCTTCACCAATGGCCTTCAATGTCCTCTCACAGTGCCAAGCCTCAGCTGCTCTGCGTGACCCCTTCATGCCTTCAAAATCAGTACCACCTGGGTGACTCTTACACATTACCAAGTCTAGCCACAGCACAAGGTACAACCTTGGCTATCTCTGGAACATAGCCTCTGTGCTCTCAGAAAACACTTCCCAGAAGATGTCACCTCAATGATGCTGGTCTCTTCTTAATCACCACTAATTTTTTAGCTCCAGCTAACCAGCATCAATAGTCCCAGTAAGGAAAAGTTTTCACTTTAGTAGTTCTGGTATCTTGTTAATCACAGCTGATTCTTCAGCCTCAGATAACCAGAACCACAGAATCTTCACAATCCAAAATAGTAATGGCCCTGAAAAGAGACTTTAATTTTCCCTCTGAAATTTCACAAGCCAGGCCTCCATCTTCTGCACTGTTCTCACCATTATCTTCCAAGCTCCTACACAATATCCCACAGAGTTATTAACACCGAATGGATCTTCAGGCCCAAAGTTCCAAAGTCCTTCCACAGGTTGTCACAGGAATACCCCACTCCTGGTACCAATTTGTCTTAGTCAGGGTTTCTATTCCCGCACAAACATCATGACCAAGAAGCAAGTTGGGGAGCAAAGGGTTTATTCAGCTTACACTTCCACATTGCTGTTCATCACTGAAAGAAGCCAGGACTGGAACTCAAGCAGGTCAGGAAGCAGGATCTGATGCAGAGGCCATGGAGGGATGTTCTTTACTGACTTGCTTCCCCTGGCTTGCTCAACCTGCTCCCTTATAGAACCCAAGACTACCAGCCCAGAGATGGCCCCACCCACAAGGGGACCTCCCCCCTTGATCACTATTTGAGAAAATGCCTTGCAGCTGAATCTTGTGGAGGCATTTCCCCAACTGAAGCTCCTTTGTCTGTGATAACTCCAGCCTGTGTCAAGTTGACACAAAACTAGCCAGTACACCCACCTCATCTCCCTTTGTATTTCCCGCACAGTCTTCCCGAGGTCCTGCACAGCTGTCCTGTTGCAGCGCCTCAGTGAATGCTGCTCTTCTGCCTAGAATTCCTCTTGCTCCTTAACCTGGCTTTTTGGTCATCAGCTCTCAGTGCACCAGGCAAACCCCTGCTGCCCTCTGCTCTCGCACAGGCCTGCATGTGTACCTGTGTACCGGTGTTCCCTGCCTCTCCTCATTCCTGCTCAACACTCCATGGGTTCTGCAGTCGGTCCTCACTGTCTACACAATTACAGTAGGTACCCAGTGCAGATGCTAGCCGCGAAACGAAGCCCTCACTAGTGGCTGAGTCGCTCCAAAGTGGGACAGAATACTTATCAGTCAAGCAGTTAAATAGTCCTGGATATTCTGGCCATTTAACCGACTGAGCAAACACGTCAGAGGAAGCAATTTTCAGAGTGGCACACCAGGGAACTGGAGAGCTGACAGGAGCTGGGCTGCAGGGGAGGTAGGAAGGGCCGATGGGGACAGCGAGGTGCAGGATAGTCAAGAGCACCAATGGGGAGTCCTGTTCAGACTCTAGATCTCATTCGAAAGTCCCTCCTCTTCTTGGGGCCTCAGCTCTCCTTCCCCAGCCCCCAGTGGCACAGCTGGGCTGGCTCTGGGCTGAGATGTTGCTGTTCACTTCTTGACTAAGAGGTTACACAGGTAACACATCTGCATGCTCCAGGCTGGTAAGGCCAAGAGTCCTTCTCAGGACAAGACAAAAAGAAGCCAAGTCTGAGGACAGTCTGTTATCACGGGGATGAACAGCAGTGGATCTGTGAATCCCACAAGAGCCACAGACATCTGATAAAACTTCACAGAGCGGCGCTGGGCGTGGTGGCGCACGCCTTTAATCCCAGCACTCAGGAGGCAGAGGCAGGCGGATTTCTGAGTTCGAGGCCAGCCTGGTCTACAAAGTGAGTTCCAGGACAGCCAGGGCTATACAGAGAAACCCTGTCTCAAAACAAAAACAAAACAAAACACACACACACACAAAAACAACAACAACAAAACAAACTTCACAGAGCTGTACAGACCACCACAGAAACCCGAGAGCAGGTGAACGGGGTGAGATCCAGGAGAAAGCCTGCACTGGAGGCTCAAGCACTGCACCCACTTCTGCTTCACGGCTTTGAGAAGGCCCAGGTTACACGGCCCAGGCTAGACAAGAGGTGAACGCCATTTTTATAACTTCCCAAGTCTAAGATTATTTGAAAATAAATGATAATAAGATAAAGTATTCTTGGTCATCACCCCACCAATCCAACAAGAAAGCAGGCCATGGGGCTGGAACAAGCCGGGGCCGTACGGGGGGCGGCCGGGAGCAAGTGGGGCTGGCTGGAACAAGCCGGGGCCGTACGGGGGGCGGCCGGGAGCAAGTGGGGCTGGCTGGAACAAGCCGGGGGCCGTACGGGGGGCGGCCGGGAGCAAGTGGGGCTGGCCAGAGCGAGCGGGGTCGAGCAGAGCAAGCGGGGTTGACCGGAACAAGGGGAAAAAAAAAAAAAAAAGAAAGCAGGCCATGATCATATATCTCCCCCTTCGTGCCCTCAGATTTGCTGTTTTATTTGTGGCTGGCCACTCTTGGTCTCTCCTCCATTAACACTTTCCAAAGGAGCATGCTCAGTAGACTCAGGCTCCTTGGCCTGGGCTCATGTGCTACCACGATTCCTCTCTCTCTCTCTCTCTCTCTCTCTCTCTCTCTCTCTGTGTGTGTGTGTGTGTGTGTGTGTGTGTGCGCACGCGCACACACACACACACTAGGCTTGCAGAATAGGGTACTGGAAACTGAGTTCTAGTTTGCCTGTGGCCCCCAGAATCACTGAGTGTTAGACAGCTCATCGGTCCAGCCCCTAAAAGTCACTTTCACCTCTGGAGAGCACAAGTCAAAAACTGGAGCACAAATAGGTGGGGATATGGTTTGGCCAAAGGCCACAGTTGCCTGGGAACCAGGACAGGCTGGGAGCTAGTATAAGGGACGAGGGCCAAGGGCTTTCAAAAGGCCAATTCTGAGGATAGAGGCTATGTAGAAAATATGTTGCCCTAGAGGAGACCACCTGGAGAGGGATGCCATCTAAAACTTAACACGGTCCCCTACTTGTCCTAACAGGGTCAGTGACACCCTCATGAGACAAAATACATGTGTCCTTTGCCTGACAGTTGAGACAATCGGTTCGGTCCTGGGAACTAGAATTTCCCAGGAACCTCACACCAGGAGAAGGAAAAGGCTGGCACGAGCCAGAGGGGCGGGTCTCCTGGGAAGAGTTCCTCCAGCTTGTCAGACCACCTTGCAGGAGGGAGTGGAACGGAGACAGACATGGGTCAGTGAGGTGGGGGAAATCACACTTGACTTGCTTAGTTAGGTACCTCTAAATCTAACCCTCACTCTGGACCCCAAAACTATCCCCGGGGAGCAAATCACTGAACCTCTTGAATGTGTTCCTCCTCCCATTGTGGTCACAGGAAATAAATCTTTCTCTGACTTTTTTTTTTTTTTTAAACTGTTACTTATCTCAACTGGTCTTGGAGTGAGGTGGGTGAGCCTAGCTTGTTAGGACTTCCAAGGCCCAGCTTAGGTAAGACCCAGGGCTCGGTAACCGGCTGAGGTTTCCCACACAATGCCAGAAGAGGCCCTGAAGACTACTGCGCCATTTCACAGGTGGGGAAACTGAGGAAAGGGATTCCCCCCCCCCCCCCCCCAGACCATGCTGCCGGCCCGGCCCGGTAGCCGTACTCCCTATCCTCGGGCGCCTGGTCACCTGCATCATCTCGAAAATGTGGTTGTCTTCCCCGTACTGAGGCATTTCAGGGGGAATGCGGTGAGGGGCTGTGGTTGCATCCATGTTTCCAACAGCGCGCTGCTCCTTAGTAACGGCGTTGCTAGGACGCCAAGTTATGCGTCATCGGTGAGCGCCTCAGCTCGGGCGAGTCCTGGTCCCGGGTTCCATCCACCGCAGCCCTGACTTGCAGACGGCTCTCCCTCCTCAGGGCAGAGGAGCCGCGGACCGGCCACAACGCAAACCCCAGAACGCCTGTGGAGCTACAGAGCAATGGGGGAATCGGATGGCGGAAACAAACCCTGCTTCTGGTGTAGCCACTGTGTGGATCTGGGCGCTGGAAGCTGACCCTGCTCCCTGGATCTCAGTTTCCCCATCTTTAAACGAAAGACGCTGGGGCAGACGTGGGACCGGTTTCTACAGGAGGAAAAGTCACATGCGTCCAGATCATATGGGGGGGGAAACTGGGCGGATCTTCTGGTTTGGGCAGCCGGCCGAGCCATGTGACCTGATTGCCATAGCACCTGTGGTCACAATCGGCCAAGCCCGCCTGGCCTCTATGGCCTCGACCCCGCCCACGCCCATTTCCTGGGACCTTAGGGGGACCTTCCCGCCCTCCGGGGCCGCACACCCACGGAGGCACTGCAAGCTTCTGGGCACTCTGTGAGGCGAAGGCCAGTCCAAGTCAAACCAGGGTAAAGGGGGTCGGGGCGCCGGCGACGAGCTGGGTCGAAAACACTAGGGGAGTCGGGGAGAAAGAGGTGGAGGTGTCCTGGCCTAGAGGGAGGAGAGCTGCGTGTAGCTGTGGAAGAGGCAAGGGTGGCAGCGTGGAGGAAGGACTCTGTGTAGTAACCCAGAGGGAGGTACGCACAGCCTACGGAGATACCCACAAGTCCAACTCTGGATGTTGTAAATTTGACAAATTTGCCGTGAGCCTAAGTTTCTACCCTGAACAGTGGGGAACACTCAGGCATTCCTCCCACGACTACCCTGAAGTCCTCGACAGTGACTGGCCTATAGGGAGTGGACAGTGTGGGTACATAGTAATATCTCATTTCATTTTTAGACTAATCTTAATCTCACCTCAATCACTTTGGACAACAGTAGTTCCTGTCTCACAAATTTTATCTTTATGTATTTATGTGTATACGGGTGGAACAGAGGAAGAGCAGAGGCTGGGAAAGGGAGTTCGGAACCTTGGAGCTAGAGTTGCAGGCAGTGAGAACTAAACCCAGGCCCTCTGGAAGAGCAGCAAGTGCTGGGGACTGAGTCACTCCTGCTCCTGTAGGTCACCTGTTTGCATGGGTCAAGCTGGAGGAGTTTTCAGGGGCTCCAGGGGCCACAGCACCAGGCAGTGTCAGTCAGATGAAAACCTTCTGCTCCAAAGACAGACAAGACACTCCGAAGCCAGACAGGCCAGAGGAGTTAGCTGGGCGACTTTGGGCAAATCATTTTCTCTTTCTGGATTCCTTCCCTCGCCAGCTGCTGGGCAGAGAGAGGAAGTTTCAATAGCTTGAAGAGTTTCCATCCAACCCCCCCCACCTTTTACAGACACAGAGGCTGAGGCCTAGCAAAGGGGAAAAGTCTTGCCCAGGGGCTGAGAATGAAATCAGAGGGAGCCTCAAGGCTGAGAGCTAGCGTTCTGACCTGGGATTATGACACCTGCCCGTATAAAGCCACAGCACTGCCATCCGTCCCTTCGACCTGCTTCCTCAAAGGCCTCAGGCCTCGGTAGACTTGTCAGCTGGGGAAAGCGAAGATGAGGCCTCCCCAACAAAGAAAGCAGCAGCCACACTGCAGCTTGCACTGGGGGGTTCAGTGTGCTTCCTGGACATTTTTGAAGTGGCTTTCGTCTCCGCTCATTTATTTTAAGCCCTAGGCGCTTTTCATACCGTGATCTAATCTTCTTTAGCAGCCTGGAAAAATACAAATCAATTAAAGCCTCAAACCTATGGGGTAATCACCTTTCCCTCCCTTCTCCCCCAGAGAGAGCAGTGCCTGCATCCAGGTCTTTCATCCACTCTAATTTGGCTGCAGAGGCCTGTGGTCAGGGGCCAATCACTTTGGATAGCTAGTTACATCCCCTTCTGTGACATCCCTGACGTGTTCATGTCACAAGTTGCTAGGATCAAGAACTGAGTCAGGTTTGCTCTAGGGAGCTTGTAGGGCACAGCAAGCCAGTTAGCATGGCTTCCTTGGAGAACCTGGAAGACCCGAGGATGGGCAGAGAGCTGAGCACAGGGGAGGGAGCCCCAGGATTGCTAGTTCTCATTGCTCTTGGATAGGAGTGGGAGTGAGGCCCAGAGTCCAGCTAGTGGGGGACCCTAGAAGTGGGTAACTTTCCAGATCCTTGCTAGCACCGCCCACCTGTTCTTCAGCAGCCACAGCCAACCTGATCCCCCCCCCCCGACATCTTGTCTCTAAGGAATATAAGAGAGGGAGGGTCCAATCAAAGAGCTACCCTGAATCAAGCAGGAGTGTGACAGATCCCAGCTTGCCCACTTCCCGTGTGGGGTTAGCTTCTCCCTCCGATCATCCTTTGTGGTTATTGTGGCCCCTTGTCCTGGATTGAGATGACGAATGCCCTGGTCTTCTCTAGAACACCATAGAGTAAAAGGCAATTCTAATACCATTGTCAAACCAGTATCTTGCCGATGTCCACAGGCATCTGCCCTGTAGATGCTCCTCTGGCCGACTGCATGGCCCTGGTCTCTGTGTATCCACCCCCTGCCTCTCTCTGAGCTCTGCCCTGACTGCCTCCAACTCCAGTAGAGTTCATCCATTGCTGAGAGCCTAGCACCCGAATGCATGTGGCACAGGGCAGGAAGGATGAGTGTGCTGCCATGCCCATCTCCTGCCTCAGATGCCTCTAGCAGTTCTGAACAACCAGCTTGACCAGGGGTCCCCTGTCCTAGCCCTGCCTTATATCCCTGCCACTACCCACCTGCTCCCCTTCTTTTCAAGCTTGGGGTTTAACCCGTCCATCAAGAAGGATAAGCTCTGAGCAGCCTCTGCTATTCTTGAGGCACTTACCACACCTTTGTGGCAATCTCCCATTGTCCAGATGCTGGATAAACATAGCTCTGGGGTCTGTTGTGAACCAGCCCTGCACTCTAGGTCCTGAGTTCCCCACCTTCTTTACAGCTGTCATCTCAGGACATGCCCACCCCAAGACGGGGGTGGCTACTGCTGCCTATTTCTGTATGTTAGGGGACTATTGTCATCTGAGGTCAGTACTCAGGGTTGAACAGGATGAGAGGATCTGAATCTGAGGCTGGCGGTTGCAGAACAGCCTTGATTAGTAATACTAACCACAGCATTGAGCAGCGTCAGCAGACGCCAGGCCGGTGAGGCACATTCCCCGTCTCCCTGGATATCCACCACGGGGCCTCTCAGACTTTCCTAGGTTACAACTTGAGTCATTCGGAAGCTTCAAGCTGGAGCTCTGGTCCCTGAATGGAACCACAGGGGGCCTTGAATCTCACCAGTCAAAACAGATACATTAATGCACTATTCTTCAAAATTCAAAATGAATGGCCAAAGATCTATGTAGAGTAAGCTATCAACACTTACTAAAGACAAGCTTGTTACTACAGATTTCTCTCATTCAGGTTTTTTGTTTTGTTTTTTCAGATTTTTGCTATAAGCTCTGCTAGGGGAAGGCACAGTACTTCTCTAAAATTCTATTATTTTAGTGTGTGGACTTTTAAAAAAAAAAAGTATTTCTTTACTCTCTTGGATGCTGAGGTTTTTGGCACCCAACCCTTAAATTTTGTCTTCCTTAGTGCTTCACCCTCAAGCCTTCCCTGGTGTGTCAGAATTCAGGGGAGGAACAAGAGAAAAACATGTGTCCCAGTGAGTGAGTCTGCTTCACAAAACGGAGGCAGCACATGGCAGCACATGGCAGCACATGGCAGCACATGGCAGGTCCCAGTAAACAGGGCTCTCAGCCCTGTCTCAGCCTGTGTCCACAGCGGTGAAGGCCGAGTGCAGGAAGGCTGGTGATACAGATGATCATTCGCTTGGCTTAACGGAGTACTCAGGTTGTTTGGGACAACCCTGGGTCTCTAAAGGGTGCCCTCTAGTCATCTCCAAGTTCTGGGATGTGCAGGCCAGCATCCACAGAGGCCATGTTCTGGTCTGTTCTCAGTTCTTTTTTTTAAATGGTTTTAGAGATTTATTGTAGAAAGGCAGGAAGAGAGAAGGTACAAAGAGAGAGGCTGGCCATGGCCACGTGGAGAGAGGGGGGAAGGGAGAGGGGGGGGCTAGAGAGGAGAGTAAGAAAGGTGAGGGCTAAGGAGCCTGTTCTCAGGTCTTACGTTCTCTGGCTGCCATTTATTTTGTCACAGGTATAGTCCCAGTTTCAACGTCCTCACTAGGAAGCCACCAATGTCCCTTCTTTTATGTGCCTCCTTTATGCTTCTCCTTGCATGGCTGGCCTCTTCCACTTCCAGCATCCTGGAATGGCCTTGGGTCATGTAACACGGGCTGGCATGCTGGAGCCTGGGCTCTGCGTGTACCCACGGAAGGATGGTGGGATGTGGGATGGTGAGGATGCTGTTTAGACATCAGGAAGCCTGGGATGGATGGCACACACTCTCTGGGACTCCAAATACCTCCTGGAAGTTACAGGTTAGGGACTGCTGAGGTCCCTTTCAGTTCTGACATTCCTTAAAGACTATAAGCATTTTGTCGGAGGTCAGTAAACCATGGCAGCATGGAGTAGGGCCATGTCTTCTGGGGGGGGGGGATCCTCAGTGCCTGAGGACCCAGCATCACATCAGTGATGGCCCTTGGTTGCATGCAGTTGGCCTTCCTAATCAGGCAATTCAGGTAATTAATATAAGATGGGACGAGTCTACACCCGCACCTACCTACCCTGGAAAGCTACAAACCTGAGGCTGGGGTCCCCCCCACCCCGCAGGGACAGAGACAGAGATAGACAGAGAAAGAGAGAGAGAAGGAGAGACAGAGTCACAAAGAACAACAAAGCACTAACTCTTTAAAAAAAAAAAAGATTTATTTATTTATTATATGTAAGTACACTGTAGCTGTCTTCAGACACTCCAGAAGTGAAGATGGTTGTGAGCCACCATGTGGTTGCTGGGATTTGAACTTAGGACCTTCGGAAGAGCACTCGGCGCTCTTAACCACTGAGCCATCTCGCCAGCCCCTACACTAACTCTTTCTTTACCCTAGTTTTCTCACAGGAAGAATCCCCAGACTTTCACCAACGTCACTGTAATAGACTCTTTTAAAACCTGCTATGTTGCTGGTTTGGGGGTTGGCTCTGCCACAGAGAGGTCCCGGATGCTGTGTGCGCACAGTCAAAAGATAGTGTACGTGTGTGTGTGTGTGTGTGTGTGTGTATGCTCTGTCCCTGGGTGAAGGAAGCCACAGGTCATGGCAGACTGTGTCCTGGGAAGGCAAATAGACAAGGGTCAGACTTGCTGCAGTGGTGAACAACTTGAAGGACTTAGAACAAGCATGTGGCTTCCAGACCCTGCTTCCTTTTCCACAAAGTAGGGACACATTGCTTTGGGAGGATGCTTCCATCCAGAGCTGCACGGAGATTCTGGCCCTTGGGGCTTCAAGGCTCTCCTCTTGCTCCCAGCAGCCCTTCCTGTCCCGTGAGACCTGAGAGCTACAATGAATGAGGTAAAAGAGTCCCTCCGCAGCATCGAGCAGAAGTATAAGCTCTTCCAGCAGCAACAGTTCACCTTCATTGCGGCTCTGGAGCACTGCCGGGAGAATGCCCACGACAAAATCCGGCCCATCTCCAGTATCGAGCAGGTGATGCCTGGCGTGAGTGCGTGCGTGCGTGCGTGCATGCGTGTTCTCCCCAGCCTTGCCCCTCACCCCAAACATGAACAGTGGAGCCCCAGAGAGGACAGGCATGTGTGAGTTGGAATGCGGACTCGGATTCTAACTGATGGAGAGGGTCCCTCGGTTATCCCCCTCTACCAGGCACGTAACAGCGACTAAAGTACGGCTTGAGACTGAGACAGCTTGGGCCTAAGTCCGCCTGCCACCCTGTAGCCTTGAGCCAGTGACCATATCTCACTAAGCCTCAGTTTCCCCACGTGTAAGGTGTATCTAATGAAAGAATCCATGACCTAGATTAAGCACTCAAATGCCTGGTGTCACCTAGGCTAAGAACTGCGGATTTGTTGATGAGCTGGTAGGGAATGGTCCCTCTCAACAGATTCTGCCACAAACTGGCAGCTGGCCCAGCTCACTGACGGAGGGAGGCTCATCATTTTATTTAACCCATTTCTTTAAGGATGAGCTATTGTCCAAATTCACTCCGTGGGGGGTGGAGGCCTTCCTGGACCTTAGGGCCCCCAGCCTGCAGGGCAGTTAAGAATGCATACACAGGCTAGACCCTAGAACTAAGATGTTAAGGCTACCGTAAAGGAGTCAAGCCCCCCTGAAGGACTTAAAGGAGTCTAGGGGTGGGTGTGGTACAGGCTCCAAGTACTCAGGAGAAAGGAGTCCCAGGAAAACAAGCGACCTTGGATAAAGGTACTCTTCAACATTCTTTTTCTAAAATTTGTAAAAATTTTCTCTTTTTTTACTTGAAAACTGCTGACATGAAGAATGTCCATCCCTGCAACCACTATCAGAATGGTCTCTGCTCCACGCTTCCACCCCTGAAGGTGCAGAGCTACATGGCACACCACTGAGAGAGCAGTTGCTTACATTCCCCCAGCGGCTCAGCCTTCCAAGGGCACGGGGCAGGTTTTCTATCTCTAATAGTGGCCCAAGTCCCATTTACCTAAGCACCTGCGTGGTGGGACTTCCCACATCAGGCTCAGAAGGGATTGCCCTTGAACACCCAGGGTCCCCAAGGATGTCACTGTGTTGTGGTCGCACTTTGAAGCAGCCCCACCCCCGGTGCACCAATAAGTGAGCTGTTGGGGACCTCTGCCCCTTTCAAGCTTGGGAGGGGTCCCTTCAGATCACTAAGAGACAGTGGCCCTGTCTAGACAGAGACAGTGTGGAGTGTGGAGGAAGTGGCTGCGCCCCTTTCCATCACTCCAGAGTTGGCTGTGACATGGTTGAATCCATCACTCAGTCCTGTAGCTGAGGCAGCTTTTCCTTCAGATGAGACCACTCATCTCACCTGCACTATGCTCAGATACAAAATCCCTGGATGGTCCCAAGTAACTGGCAAAAAAATCTCCCACCAAGGAAGCAAGTGGAAGAGCAAACAGATCAGGGAATTAGTGTTCTCAGCAGACTGTGTGGCTCCTTTTGACAAGGACCACATGCTACCTGCTCCGTCACATGGGGTGTGAAAGCGGACTTGCTCTATGAGGTCTGGTATAAACTTGTGTTCCCCACCAATCGTGTCCCCCGCCCACATACACATACACATACACATACACATACACATACACATACACATACACATACACATACACATGCACTGTAGTTGTTCTCTGAATCTGCATTGGTGTAGAGAGCACAGTGCATTGTTCTGTGGACAGTTATCTCCCCAGTCAGGCCTGTAGCACACTAACTCTAGAATATAGTACAACCAGCCCAAAGGTTTCTTATTTCTCGTCCTCCTCGGTAGTTTGGGTAAGCAGGGTGGTGGAGCCCAGGGACTGTGTGAGGAGGCATGTCAGTCAGGCTACTTCTGCTGGCACCCAAGCAGGACTTTTGTCACTTGTCTGAACCTCTAGCATTTGGGGAATGTCTAAAAGTCCCTACCTAGTGTGGAGGACTTAGGTGATGGGTAAGGGAAGTCAGACTTAGGAATGTATGTTTCTGCAATGGTGCTTGAAACTCAAACATTAGCTGTATGTCATGAGTTGCACATTCAAATGCTTTGATCATGGGAAGCCTAGGGTAGTGTCCTCTGTCCCCCCAGCTTCTGACATGCTGGCCTCTGCAGGTGCAGAGCTACATGGAACACTACTGCAATAACTCCACCGACCGGCGGATTCTGCTCATGTTCATGGACATCTGCTCCGAGCTCAGCAAGCTCTGTCAGCACTTTGAGGCCCTGCACTCTGGCACCCCTGTCACCAACAGCCTTCTTGAGAAATGCAAAACCCTGGTCAGCCAAAGCAATGACTTGAGCAGCCTCAGAGCAAAGTAAGTCCATCACGGGGCTGAGAGGATAGGGATCTGTGAGCCAGCTCTACCCATTGGCATGGGTCAAAGCCTCTATTTCATACAAGTCTTAGACCCCAGCTATCTACTGGAATTACTTAATCAAAATGACCTAAAACTGGGTCACAGACACAGGAGGACAAAAAACAAAAATGTCTCCTGGGACTTTGAACTAGACTAGTGAGATGGTGACTATAGAAAGGACACTGGAGCTAGATCCCCCTGGGATTCCATTGTGATGTTGAAGGATCTGGAGTGCCATGAGTCCATTTCCATGGGCTCTTAAGATGTTAGTGTGAGAAGGGTTAAAGGTAGTACCCAGTATTTTACAAAGGACCAACCCCTGGTCCTGGTAGTGCGTAGCTCTTGCCATCCAATACCACAAGTACCTGGGGCTCTTGGCCTTGAACTTTCTGAATCAGAACACATAAGGACAGAGCCTAAGTTTATGTGTGTCTAGTTCTTACACCTCTAGTCCATGAGATCAAGTTCCCCCAGTAAGTCTTACCACCTGCTCACTATCCTGCAGGTATCCGCACGATGTGGTTAACCACCTCAGCTGTGATGAGGCCAGAAACCACTATGGAGGCGTGGTCAGCCTCATCCCTATAGTCCTGGACTTTATGAAAGAGTGGATTGCTCATTCCGAGAAGCTGCCTCGCAAAGTGCTGCAGCATGTGAGTGAAATCCTGGGTAAACTGGCAACCGCAGCACCAGCCACTACCAGACCTGCTCAGACCACGGTTACCCAGCAGTGGTTAGGAAAACACAAGTATAGGCAGCTTGCAAAAGAGAGCATCAAACCTAGTGGGAAAAACGCCCCGAAACCTCCCTGGAGGCCACCTGGTGGAAAACTCTAACTACTGTCAATGTACTTGGCTTCCACTGGTCATCCATTCTCACTGGGGCCAATACACTATTGAGAATCTCTCTCTTGCCTTTCACTTCTAACATTTCCGCCTCTTGACCTCCGTGTTGATGATCCCCTCTCATGGAGCTGCCCAGACAATATGGTGTTGGCAGGGTGTGTCCCAGAGGAAGGACGATGTGCTGATGCCCAGGCCTCCTGCCCACCCCTCCTGCCCACCCTGTGGCCTCCGGCTCTGTAGTATGCCAACTGGAGGGGAGCCCGCTTAGCTCTTTGTCCCACAAGGGCAAACTGAAGATGAGCTGGAAGGTCTCTCATGAACAGGTGTGTGGGGATTAGAAGGCTGAGCTCACTTGTGCTCAGGTCTTGAGACCAAAATAAGGAATGTTTGCTCTTTTAGTTGAGAGAGGGAGACCATGGCAGAAATCAGAAGATTTGTGTCTCGTGAGCAAGCTTGGTCTCGATGGCAGTCTAGTCTACCCACACTGTAAGATGTATAATCCTGGCATCTCAGCTTGACAGATATGAGGTCTGACTGTTGATTTTTCCCTTCACAGGGGACGACTTAGCTTCTGTACTGTTGCTTCCTCGGGGGGAGACATTCAAGAATAAAGTGTTCTACCACTTCTCTGCCTGGCTTGGTTTCCTGGGAGTTACCCAACAAAAACCCTGTACTTGTAAGACACCAGAGGACACTGGGAAGTGGCCATACAGGCCACTGAACATCACCAAAGGCCTCTGCAGCCAAGCCAAGCACTTACCTTCAGAGCAGACTGCCTCTGGAAGGCTCAGGCTACTGAGGCCAGCCTGCAGGCTTCTCCAAGGGTGAACTCTCTGTCTGGCAAGAGACTTATTCAGACAAGAGACCAATTCACACAAGCAAAAAACTGCCACCACTATCTCCTGCTATTAAGATGGGCAGTGCAGTTGGGCAGTGGTGGCCTTTAATCCCGTTACTTGGGAGGCAGAGGCAGGCCTGGTCTACAGAGTGAGCTCCAGGCCAGCCAGAGCTACACAGAGAAACCCTGTCTCAAAAAAACAAAACAAAACAAAAAAAACCAAACCAAACAAAAAAAGACGGTCAATGCACTAATTGCAGCCTGTCCTGGGTGAAGCACTGCCATGTGGTTTGTACAGTTGCTGCCCACTCTTACCTTTGCCCAATACTTGAAGGGCACCAGGCAAGCAGGTGGTGGTCATGGCATATCACAATATAGCTGGCCAAGATCAGGATAAGCTTCTGCTAGGTTCCATCAGAAGGAGTTGGGATGGAGACTAAGGTAGCCATGCTATTGGAGGTGGCCCTCTTCCACACACTGCTTTTACATAGGGCCATGAGTTTTAGACTGATCAGTTACTAACTGCCCAGCCCCGTCCATGGCACCATGCAATCTGATCACAGTGCCTTGGACCATCTCATTCACCCACACATCCCCACGGCCAGCACAAAGTCACTCCATCAACACTGCGGAGTGCAAAACGATAAATCTTTATTTGTTCACAGTTAAACACAAGCAACTGCCTTGACATTTTAGAACATTCTAAAGACAGCAAACCTTTGATTCCATTCACTGAGACTGTACCATGTTCTCCTGCAGCCCATTTTTATGGCATCTGATTTGGATTGTTTGACATGCTTTTAAGATCATATCTTAGTGGGAACATTTAAACCTTTTGAGAAGTGACTTCCATCGAACTAAAAAGTTTTTTAAAAATCTGATTCATTTTCACTGATGGGAATATCACCCCCCCCCCTTGAACTCCCAAGTTAGCCATATCTGGTTCATCCGTGATTGATTATAAAACTAAACTATGTCTTAGCAAAACCTGCTCCTCTGCAACATGCTTGTGGTCCAGTCTCATGAAGGGTGACCATTGAATCTTCCTAGTGCAAAAAAATGCCTGCCTGCCTCTGATTTGCCAGGGAGTCAACAAATAGCATCAAATCCTCCTCTCCCTCCCAACACTGTGTGAGCTGAGGCAGGAAGGGGGGTCAGCCTGGAGCCCTGGAGCCCCAGGGGTCTTATGAAAGACCATCCTCCAAGTGGCTCAGGCTGCCTACTTATCCAAGGGTGGATAATACTGGGGCTCTGGGAAGGGAAGGACACCTCTCCACGCCCATTAATTTCATTCTGACACCAAAAGTGGTTTAGGGTGCAGTTTGTTGTAGCTGCTGCTGCTGCTGCTTTTCTATACAGCATTTAAAAATTCAGGGTGATAGCAGAGACAGAAGCACTGCTCCCCTGAACACACCAGGGGCTCACAAACCGGGAAGCTGAATGAGAACAAGGGTGGAAGCAGCAGCCCAGTGATCTGTCTCCCAGCCTCCTACAGGCTAAGCCCAGGGCAGTGAGGCACCTCTGAGTGGACACAAACATCCTCACACTGGCTGTGTTTCCAGTGCACATGGCAGTGGGTTTAAAGCATGGCTATGGGGCGAAGGTGCAGCAGACTCAGTCCTAGGCTGCAGTGCCACTGGCCTCTGGCAGTGCAAACTGAGCCTGTGCAACGCCCCACACCTCTACCAGCGTGTCCTGTGTCTCCCACCTTACCATGTGGCATGCCTTTGCTCCTTAGTTCTGTCTGACCTCAGGTGTATGGTTCCCCCTCTCCCCTGCTGGCTGGGCACACTGCCCTCCCCCTCCCCCCTGGCTGGGCACACTCCTCCCCCCTCCCCTGCTGGCTGGGCACACTGCACTCCTCCCTTCCCTGCTGGCTGGGCACACTCACTTAGTCGTCACACCTTGCTTTCTATGCTTACTGCCAGCCTGAGCTCTGTGGTCAGCTCGCAGCTTTTATCCTTGACTGCTAACATTTTCTCATTCTCCTTTGAGCACTAGAGCCCACAGATTCTGCAAGTGATCCTGAGTCTATCGCTTGTCAACTATGGTGCCACCTCCACCCTGGGAGGTGCTTGGTCACTGGCTACCGCAGCATGGGGCAGAGAGACTTTTGTCTGCTTTTTAAACCACCAGTGGCTACCAGACTTTTCCTGGGTTGTGACAGCTTGCCTTCTAAGAAGAGTGACTCCCTGCTAACCATGTCACAGTTGGAACCTTCTGCAGCTTAGTCCAAAAGATTAAGCCTTTTCTCCCGAAAGAGGTCAGCATTCACCGCTGGCACCTGTGCTGCTGACTCTAGAGATGCCACTTAAGAGCCCGTCTCCTCGTGCTCACTGCCGTGTTGCCCTCACTCCTAAAGCACATTCTTAGATTTTAGGGAGGGATATTACATAGAAATATGCACTTAGCTCTTCTCCTGGGCACTGATCTCTCCTACACTGCAGTGGCACGGTAGGGCTGCTTCTAACAGATTCTGGACTGCATAAGACACAGCCTCCAGTTTCCTTGGAGCCGGTTAGCAAGCACAGCACACAGTCCGAGTGATTACAGGATGAAGGCTATTCAACACCCCCCCCCCCACACACACATACACACACACTATGCCGCCATGACACCCACCATTCTCCTTGGCCCAGGACTCAGCTGCTCCTCAGAAGCTTCCTCGTGCCCATGGCTAGACCAGGTGACCTACTGACTCCCAGGTCAACTGTCACTGCAGAAGCCTCCACCCAACCACCCACTGACCCTGGAATCCTTTGAAAAGTCGTTTAGGTTAGGTACCTTAAAAATGTCTTAGGGTCACAGTCCTCCAACCTTAGGTGGAAAAGTCTTAACAGCCTTCTAGAATTCAAGCCACACAGGATGTTCAGGCTCTGTCGCTGGATATGGGAACAGGTTGGAGGAAAGTGCAGGGGCCCAGGTGGAGTTTGTGGAGATGGCAGTCTGCATATTAGCTTACCTTACCATGCTGCTGCCTCCTCTCCCGAAACCTTCATCACCTCTACAGTCTAAGTTTTCTTTCTAAATGCTGGCAGACCTTGGTGGTGGAGGGGGTAACTCTTGGAAACTGACTACCTGTGAGATCTGTCAATCTGCCCTCTTCTCCAATGGCTTGGGTGAGAGAATCCTGGATCTTAAGCTTTGCTTTGGGCAGAGCTACATGAAAAAGCATGCCATCACTGTCACCCACACTCCAAGTGTCCAGGGGCAGTGGCTGCCCTCTGCTGGTCTGAAGGGTTAGTGGCACGCCTTCCTGTGGGCTGGCTGTCAGTCAGCTATCCCAGTGATGACTCAGACAGCACTGCCATGGTGACCTTAAGTCTTGCCTTACTTAGGGATGCTAAGATATTTACTGCCACACTTAAAACTTTCATCCTCAGGCGGGAAATTTTCCTATGCAGTAAGATTCGTACCATTTTGTTGTTGTTTTTAGCTTTGTTGTAGCTAAACCCTCTTATAGAATAGAAACAAGCAATCCAAGCTCATGGCTCCTTCCCGAGTCTCTCCTTGCCTGGGCCAGAATATCAGGCAACAACTCTTACACTTCGAGCATTTATTTCAGGAGCATTGGTTGAGTTTGGATTCTGTCACCACTGTGTTCTGGTAGTGACCGATGTCACCTCTTGTGAGCATGAGGGCAGGCAGTGGTATAGGCCACCAGCCTTTATCAGACTCTGAGTTGCTCTGCTGTTCCTAACAGAAATGTTTGATATGAAGCTCCAGGGAGTGTCTTTCCTGAAGTTGGAGTTGGTGTAAAAGCTGTGAGAACCTAGTAAGGTGAGGCGATCCCTCAGCCAAGAGTGTTCATCACATAAGCTCCAAGGGGGCCGGCCCTGACTTGCCGAGCCTGTCTGCTGCAGCATCGCAAGGCAGCTGGACCCGAGGGGACCAAGGGGAGGCAAACAGGCTGAAGGCTGGAACTGTGGCCAGCCAGAGGCACACGTCCACATAAGCACGGGCATCCTAGGTGCCTCTCCTAGTGACCACTCCCCACTGTCTGCAGACTGCAGAACGAACACCTATACACCCACCCACAGGCAGCATGGTGCCAGCATTCAAGAAAATACCAAATAAATAAGAGGTAGTGGGGCAGAGGGGTAAGAGCTTTCCAGAGAGTTAAGGCAGTGTGGCCTCCACAGTGCCAACTGCACTGTCAAAGCAACTGGCATTCTCACAGAACCTTCTAGGAAGCATATCAGAGCCGCCAAGAAAAGGCAGAGGTGAGTGAGCCAGTTTCTCTAGATCTGTGGCTTAGATGCTAAACTTAGAACCAAAAGCAGTGGGAATGCTCCTGTAAAGACAGCTCTGTAGGATATATCCTCCTGGAAGGGACAAACCGGACTTACCTGCAGTGTCACTAGCTGCCTGGTCTACCCAAGAGCCACCCAGTTGTCTGAACCTCAGGAAAGCAGAGTGGTATGTTGGACCCAAAGATGAAAATTTGGCCTCATATTGCACAGGTTCAAATGACATAACCATTTGTGGATGGAGAGAATAAAGCACAGGCCCTCAATTAGTACACACTGCTGGGTAAATGAAAAGAGGCTGGGGGAGGTGAAGGGAAGCGTCTCAGTGCCAGACCCAAAGCCACCATCCCACTCTCTGCCCTCTGTCAGAAGGATCTCTGTCCCATTCCCACCGCACAAGCAGCTGCTCAGACCCTGGAAACAGAGAAGCCTAGACCGTGCATTCACACCTTCTGTTCTGTGCTGACAAAGACGCAAATTAACACTGACAGACCCTCTTCAGCTGTGCTCAGGATGAGTCTCATTGTAGTCCATGATGTGCAGCTGCCCCACACTGTCTGAGTTTGGGGAAGATGGGTGTGGGGCATCTGGACTCAGGGGAGTCTTGTTTTCCGTGCCCGAGTCCTTGCCCAGTTCTGTCTTCAGGGTCTCAGAAAGGCTGCTGCTACTCATGATCACGCCGTCCTCGTCACACTGGCTCTCGCTCTTATTACGGAACAGCTCCCGGGCCTTCATGCCCAGGAAGCTTTTGGAACTGGGAAGTGAGCCAACTGTGGTGGGGATGCTGCTGGAGGGCTCGCCCATGGCAGGTTCCCACCGGCTGCTGAACCTCTGGCTCGGGGGTTTCTCTGGAGTGGAAAGCTCACTGCTACTGCTGCTGCTGCCTCCAGTGACTCTACCTCCACAGCTGGCCCGGGTGCCACCAGGTCTGGAGGTCCTGGTCTCACCGTTGTGACCAGAAGCCTCTTCATTACGTCCTACCAAGGAATCTGTGCATCCATCACTACAACAGTCAAGCCTGTAAGAGACCCAGAGAGAATGCAGCTGACAACCACAGCACTGCAGAGGAAATGCAAAATTACACTTGCATTCTGACTCCACGTGCTCCTTCTCTAATTAAATATTTCCTGTATGTATGAGTGTGTGTGTGTGCCTGATACCTGAGGAGGCCAGAAGACAGTATCAGATCCCCTAGGGCCAGGAACCAAACGGAGGTCCTCTGCAAGAGCAGTACCCTTATCCACCACGCCATCTCTCCAGCCCCGCCCGGCCCCCTCTTTTCTAACAGCAGCTACAAGTAAGAGTCTCACTGTAGCCCAGGTGACACCTGGAGCTATGCTGGATGACAATCTGCAATAGTAAGGACAGAGCCTAATGTGTCTGGACTCACCTCTCTTCCGCTGCCTCTGCTGCCTCTGCTCTGTCCTCTTCTAGTTTCCGTAGGCAGCCATCTTTTTCCAACCTGCCATACAAGTCTAGGATCTCCAGTTCCAACACCCGGGTGATCTTTCTCTGAGCCTCATACCTGCTCTCAGCAGCCAGCAGCTGTCCACTGAAAGACAGGGCGTGGTTCAGAATACAGGAGGGCCACACCCACACCCACACCTTTCCAGTCAGTCACCTCGCCTGGCTCTTGACATCCTCAAGATATTTCTTCTGCTCTAGGAGAAGGTGGTCTTTCTTGGCCAGAAGAGATTCCAGTTCCAAAACTCGTCTCTGTGAGGCATCCAACCTCTGGTTCTGCTGGAGAAGGTGGCTTCTGTTTTTCTCTAGTTCTTTCCGATATGCAGTTTTCATCATTTCTACTTCCTATAAAAAGGTCTGGATTCAATACTTACAGATAAGTGCACAGGGTAACTCTACAGTGTCCTCACCACTGAGAGGCACTCAGCCCTGGCCCAGCTGAGTGAGGAGGACTTCCTGGCAAGTAGGCTGGCTAGGCATTTTTGATGTCTCTCCCTAAAGAAACCATCTCAAACATCAAAAGACATCACTACAGCATGTTTACAAAAGCAGATGACCATAACACCCTCAGACATAACGTCAGGACTTTGTGAAAGCTATATTTACTCTGTTTATAGGCTGCATACAGTACCATCAAAAAGATGAAAAGTGAACCACAGCCTACAGGACCCTGCCTATCACAATACACTGACTACGGCCTTTAAAATAAAATCAGCCATCTGCCCAGCGGTAGCTGCAGATTAATGGCACTATGGCCATTTGCTGTCTTTCCCCCTTCCTCCCTCTTCTACAGCAGCTGAGATGGTGACAAGGCAGACATGTTTGCTCAGGAGAAGCAGCATTTTTAGGCTTGTTACCTGCCAAAGTTTGCCAGCCAAGCCACATGGGAAAGCCACAGTAACTATAGACTGATGTGTCCCCCCAAAGGTGGAAAGGAGGCTTTCCTAATAATTGTTACTATGTGTTCACACCACCCTCCTGCCCCACCTCCACCATACAAGGTTTTTAAGAAAAGCCTAAATTGCAAGTTACAAGGAGGTGACCTTCCCAGAAGGCATTAAGCCTCAGTGCTGACCAGGAAATCAGATGTTCCCAGAGTGTAGAAGGCAGAAATGGCTGAAAACCTTGCCTTCCGAGCTGTGCTGAACAGTTGCAGGTAAGAAGGCAGCTGTGTTCTGTTACAAGGCAGCAGCACAGGCACAATCCACAGCCACAGACCCCAGCAGTCATAGATGCAGCATGGTCACTGCATGCACTAAGTGTGCTGTGCTGGGCTCTTGTCATGCTTCTTCAGTAACACAGCTCAGCAGCTGTTTATACAGTGTTTACCTTAGGCTAGGTATTTACGTGTGACCTACAGATGGGTACAGTACTCAGAAGGATGCGCAAAGGTTTGAGGCCAACATCGAACCATCATAAGAGGAACTGGAAACTTGCAGGGCTCTAGACCCAACTCTGCACAGCAATAGTGATGCCTGTACTCACAACACAAGGAATTAAATCAACAAACCCTGGCCAGGCATCTCAGTTACCCGAACAGCCTGTGAGATGCCTGCCTCTCCTCTATGGGTCAGAAGAACAGCAACCCAGTTCCCCACCCAGAGGCAGATCTTGGTCTACTCAAGGCCCTCCCAGGCTAGTAACAAGCACCATTCAAACCTAACAAAAAGGAAAGTAGGATAGGAAGCATGCAGAAAGGTTTTGAAAAAGGTTTTTCTCGATGAGAGACACCTACCCATGGGAGGGGAATACTGTAGGGTTAGCCTATGTGGGGCACTTGATCTATCAGTATGGCTAGCTGGAAGAAAAGGCTAACAGGGTAAGACGGCAGGAGGAAGGGTTCAAAGAGCATGGCTTTCTCATGGGACCCCAAACTGCCATCTTGATCAACTTAGAATTCACCTGGCTTAGGACTTACTGTCAAATAAAGCAATAAAGCTCTGTATGATTACACAAATGTTTTTGTTTTGTTTTGTAATGTTGAACAGAAGGCATCCCACCTAACACGAGTGGACTTCACAACTCAACTGTGAAACAGCTCCCAAGAGGGAACATGACTGCTGCCAGTCTCAGGGTTCCAAGTAACAGAAGCCAGTCCTGCTATGCATCATCTCTCTGGAAGCATCAAAAAGTAGTTTCAATAGCAGTCAGACATGGTGGCATCACTTTTAATCCCAGTACATGGGAAGCAGAGACAAGTGCATCTCTGTGAGTTCAAGGGTGGCTTGGTCTGACAGTTTCAGGACAGCCAACACTACATAGGGATGTCCTATCTTGAAAAACATGACTCAGCAAGCTCTTTAGGGGTGAGTCCTTGGGTCTGTTACCCACATGCTCTCAAAACTATGCTGCCTCCAGGTTAATTAATAGTTGGATTCTAGGTAGTTCTACTTTTGACATCCTCCAGAGTCTGAACTGGAGGTTGAGAATTAAGAAGCAACTCTCCCAGCTGGACGTGGTGGCGCACACCTTTAATCCCAGCACTCGGGAGGCAGAGGCAGGCGGATTTCTGAGTTCGAGGCCAGCCTGGTCTACAAAGTGAGTTCCAGGACAGCCAGGGCTATACAGAGAAACCCTGTCTCGAAAAATCAAAAAAAAAAAAAAAAAAAAAAAAAAAGAAGCAACTCTCCCATGAATTTGTCTCCTCAGATCTGACACAACACTACACTTGGAGACCCCAGATGACCTTTGATAGAACTTTGACCAGAGGGTGCTAAAGGCATTTGATGGACGAGCAGTGTCAGAACGCCAGAGTGTACTCTACCGAAATTCCAATCAAGTTCCTTTCTAACTGCCCGAGGCTGACTGTGCAGTGAGGTAAGTGTCTGTCTCATCGCACTGACAAACACTAACTGGTCTCCATGCCGACACCAGGACCAAATGAACATGGGCAGGAGCAATCTCAGGAGAAGGAAGCAGAGCACCCTGCACACACTGTGGGTCCTGAAGCGGGGGCAGACAGACGGGCTGCCCCCATCTTTCCCCTCATTCCTGCTTGGAGGTACTTACATCTCATGCCTTCTCTGTGTGATGGTCAATCTTACCAATTTATGGGTATAGAATCACTATGGAAACAAAGCTCTGGACCTGTCTGTAAGAGATTATCTGGACTAGCAAACTGAAGTGGTAGGATCAATCTTAAACAAGGGCAGCCCATCTAATAGGCTGGGGTCCCAGAATGAATGTAAAGGAGGAAGTGAGCTGCATATGAGTCTCTCCCTGCTTCCTGACAGTGACAGTGTGAGCCCTGTTCACACTCCTCCACCATGTCCCCTCCTGACTGTGAACCAATCAACTTTTCCTTGTTTCAGTTACTTTTGTCAGTTTGTCCCAGATAGGAGAACAGTAGCCTGGACCTCGGCAAAGCAGCCCCAGCAGGGCACATGCCTGCTGCATGTCTTCCCGTGCCTGGACACTGCAATGTGGCTGGGCCTGGCTGCTCTGCACAACACGGGCGGGCAGTGCAGTTTTGTGTCTCAGTGCCCCGGCCACTTACCTTGGTGGTGTCAGGATGCTTGCTCTGCAGCTGCTCCAGGTACAGCTCATTGACCTCCCCGAGCACCAGGAGCTGCCTATTCAAGAACTCCATCTGCTGCTGCACTGACTCACTGTTGGAGAGCTGCCAGATGGAAGTGAGAAAGTGCGAGCTCAGCATGGCAAAACTAGGCAACAGACAGCGACAGTAACCACTGGGGAGCACAGTGCAAGGCAGGCCAGAACAAACCATTCCCACTGAGTCCATGGATAATGGGGAAGAAGGAGCCCAAGGGCAGCAGAAACACACTGGGGTTGTTCTCTGCACAGAAGCAACAGGAATGCACTTCAATACAGCTAGCCCAAGAACACTGGAGCAGAGGCAGCTATGTAAAGCCCCAGTGAACTAACCTCTTTCTGAATACATGACACAGATCTCACTGAATACTGCCTATGGAAGCCTTAACAGACTTCATAAACAAGGCATTGAAAAGAGTTCCATGGGATGTGCCTGGCCTCAGCTCATCGGGTACTTTTGTTGGGAGGACCATCTGCATTGGAGGGTGTGCTGCACTTGGAGGTCAATACCCATGGGCCCTTCCCACTTGAACCAACCTCTCCAGATGTCGCCAAATGTTTTTGGGTAGAATCACTCACTGCTAGATCACCAATACAGACATAGAAGTAATATACTTGTCTGGCCTGATGCAAGAGTCTGCAGGTGAGGGTCTAATCTTACCTTCTGAGAGACCTGGCTGAGCAGCAGCTCAGTGTGGCACACCTTGTTGTTAGCCTTCTTCAGCTCCACCCGAAGCTCTGCAATCATGTTTCTGCAGTCCTCCAGCTTTGTCTACCAAAGACAGTGGCCGTGAGGTTACAAGGGCACAGCCACGGGTAGAGGCAGAGCTGGGGATGCCCTGCTCCTCAACTGCTCTCACCTGTCAGGATCAGACTTTACAGTTTAAAAGGGGAGATTCTGAGTCTCTTCCTACTTAAATAAGGGAGGGGGCCTTCCCAAAGACCTGATCCCTACAAGTCCAAAACTGCATGTCCAGACCATGCAACTACACAGAAATTGGCCCAGACTTTTCACTCTTTTGAGGGGACTAC
Organism: Mus minutoides; assembly: GCA_902729485.2. Classification (NCBI taxonomy): domain Eukaryota; kingdom Metazoa; phylum Chordata; class Mammalia; order Rodentia; family Muridae; genus Mus; species Mus minutoides. Next base: position 1,926,846 of record LR753332.1, on the reverse strand, counting down.
AGCGACATCTGTGGGACTTCCTGGGAACTACCGATTAATTGGTAGAGATTAATTATTCTACACGTGTGAGGATAATGCTACATCCTGGCAACACTGGGCTTTTAATGATTTATGTGCTAAAAAAGCAGTATGAGAACGCAGAGCGGAGGAGGAGATGGAGTGTCACTGTCTAGTGACTCCAAAGCCAAAGACTGTGCAATGACAACAGAGCCACTTGACTTAGCAATCGTGGCTATTGAAAAGTGAAGTCTGAAATATTTTAAAATGTAGGCGTGTTGTTTCTGAGCCACTATGCCAAGAGGAATCAGCCCCATAGAGCATTCAGATCCCTTAGAGCAGCAGCAGCTCCCAATGTGTGGTCCTGACCGATCTCCTATGGTCCTAGGAACCCAGATATAAATGTATCTTCATTGTTATTTCACAAGTGTAATTTTGCTACTGGGTGGTGTGTCAGTTCCTAAGACCATAAGAAATATGTGCTTCTCCTATGGTTGTGACCCACATGTTGAGAACTGCTGACTTAGTTGTTTCTTTTGGCTTCAGGGTGTTGGGAGAAAGCTGGGGACTTTTGTCCTCAGATCCATTCCATACACAATACACTTGTCACTTTAGAGCGAAGCGTTCATCTCAGGCAAGCTGAGTGAGGTGAGAGGACACAGCTGACACCATGCCTTTTGTCACCCGCCTGGTACCTGTAACTCCTGACTCTGGTTGTAGAATTCTTCTCGGTCATGCTGTAGCTGTCTGATCTGGCTATGCAGTTGGGTCACCATGGTGTCACGTTGTTCCTGAAGCTGACTGTATCGGGCTTGTTCTTTCTGCAGACTCACCTTCCACATCTGGATGTCCTTCTCTTGTAACTTCAATTGATCTTTCTAGCAAAGGCAGAGACACTATCATTTTAGCTGTCACCCAACATGGGCAGTGACACTCAAGGTTAACACATGTCACCAACATTGACAGTCAACATTCTAATCACACACTTATGGATCTGGTGTCTCTCTACTGTCAAAAGTTTTCCAAACTGTACATTAGCACATGGAACTTTCCTCAAGGAACTTCTCATGCTTGCTACAGTCCTAGCTGCCTTCTGAGGAGGGCCTTGAATACACAGTGTGGTAGTCCTCTAAAGTGCTGGGCCCTGACTGAGCACTCTGTGTGCCAGGCAGAGCAAATGCTTGTTGGCACGAGTTAACACACAGGCTACAACACGGACTGCCACTATCACTTATCATCTACAGAAAAGGTAAAGAGGCATCAGAAGGCTTAACCTAAGTCACCTGTTGTGGTGCATACCTTAAATCCCAGCACTTGGGAGGCAGAAGCAGAGGTAGGCAGGTCTATGTGAGTTTGAGGCCAGTCAGGTCTACATAGTGAGTTCCTGTTCAAGGGCTATATGGAGAGACTCTGTCTCAAACAAACAAACCAACCCCCAACAAAACCCCCAAAGGCTTAAGGTAAAACCTGACACTTAGAGTCCATATCTGGTTGGCTTTATATCCATGGCATCAAACACCTTCAGTTCGGTGCCATGAAACAAATGGCTTACCAGCAGGAAAAATAAACTCCTTCCGCAATGCCAAGCAGTCACAAAGGCACTTGTTCTTGCGGTTCTTGAGAGTGTGGGAGAAGTTATGAGATTTAGCCATGTACACCTGTTCCTCACAGGCTAAGTGGCCTGCCCTTGGCCACTCAGGGCAGAGCTGGGACCTCCACTCGGCAGCTGCTCTCTCCACAGCAGCACGTGGATGGATACTCCCTGATACACAGCAGCGCATGGATGGACACGTGGATGGATGCGTGGATGGATCCACCCTGACTGATTGCTCACCACCCTGACCGCTCACCATTGCTGCGTTGTGCTCCTCCAGAGCCGCTGCTCGGATCACCTTGCGCAGGAGCCTTCTGTTCCTGAGTGCATGCTGCTGCCGCTTGAAGCGCTCATACAGCAGCTGATTGTGCAGTAAAAGCAACTGGTCTCGGAGGGTCCGGATCTCATCTGAGGGAGGAGAGCCTGATTTTAAAGCAGAGGGAAGGTGGCAGAAAGGCCATTTACACATAGTTCCATCAAGGCCCTCCCATGTGCCTCACTTAAGAAATAATTCTTGGGGTCCTGGAAGGCAGCTCCGACCATGAAGTGCTGTGTGAGCATGGGGCCTGGTTTATATCCAAACCCATATAAAAAGAGGCAGCACCCTCGGAGCTTGCTAGCCAGCCGACCTTGCTACACTAGCAAGCTCCAGGCCAATGAGAGACCAGGTCAGTGAGAGGCCCTGTCTCCACACACGGGTACACACAATTCCAACACTCCCCAATCAGACTGATAGCTCCTAGCACTATCATTCTTGAGAGATCGGAGAATCTTCTACTTTCCTTCCCTTTAAAGCATCAAGAGTGGTACCAGAAGAGGTCTTCTGGGGTAGAACCTGACCATAGAGGTACGCCTGACCTCTCTCTGCGCTGTCCTCCCTGCTGTGCTTTCCCAGGAGACTTCCTAGCACATCCCCACTAAGTCCATCTTCTCTAGCAAACATGGCGCTTACTTTCTTACCAAACACCCAAGCTCACTACTTGCCACTCCCTGAAAGCACCAAACCCTGACTGCAACACTTGGGATCCTCTCAGCAAGCAGATAAGCTGACTCGGAAGGAGCCAAAGGAAGTCCCTTCCTGATTAGAGCAGAGTACCCTCAGGACAAAGAAGGGGCAAGTAGGTCTGATGTGTGCTGAAGCAACGTTACCTCCAAAGTGGGTCCAGTCAACAGACTTGCTGGGCAAGGACAACCTAGGAAAAGATTTCACAGAAGTTATTGATCTGACTTTCGGGTGGTGGTGGTGGTGATGGTGGTGGTATTTTAAAAGAGTCTCATGTGGCCCAAGCTGGCCCTGAACTTGCTCTGCAGTCAAGGATGATGTTGAACTTCTAATCCTCCAGCCTCTATTTCTGACATGCTGGGACTGCAGGCATGGGTTACTGTGCACCATTTTATATGGTTCTGGGGGTCAAATGAAGAGCTTTATGAATACTAGGCAAGCACTTGATCAATGGAGCTACACCCTCAGCCAGAGCGAAGGGACTTTCAACTTTAGCTCATATTCTTGTGCTCAGAATCTGCAATGGCTTAGGAAAACTTTCAAACTCCAACTATACTGAGCTAAAGGGAGTCTTGGTGGCTGGGAATGGGCAGGCAATTCACTGTGTATAGCCAAGTCCCAGACCTAACACTGAACTCCCGGGCTTGGTGGCTGGGCCCCAAGATCTCTCCAGCCACCCTCTGGAGGAAAACACAAAGTCCTCCTGCCACCCCTCTCCTTATGGACACAGAATCACTCTCCTTGGATAAGCTACTGTCAGCCTCTTAAGATAACTGCAGTTCATTTACCTGACTCCAATACATCAAATTTCATTTTGTAAGAGGAGTTTTAAATATTACAATCCTTGTCAAATTTCTTCCTTCCTTCCTTTCTTCCTTCCTTTCTTCCTTCCTTCCTTCCTTTCTTTCTTTCTTTCTTTCTTTTTTTTTTTTTTGGTTTTTCGAGACAGGGTTTTTCTGAGTAGTCCTGGCTGTCCTGGAACTCACTCTGTAGACCAGGCTGGCCTCGAACTCAGAAATCCACCTGCCTCTGTCAAACTTCATCTTAAGGTATTATATAGAAAAAAGGTAAAAACTAGCCAGGGGATCAGGGGATGGCGACACATGCTTGTAATCTCAGCTTTGGGGAGGCCACAGTAGGAAGATCATGAGTTCCAGATTAGCCTTGGCTACATAGTGAGACCCTATCTCAAAACAAAGAAACAAAACTAACATTTCCCAAGAACCAGTAGCAAAAGGGTCAAACTCAACTTAGCCAGGTAATTCTTTCCTGTCCCAGGAACCCTCTAAACAGGTGATAGGGTTAAAAAAAAAAAAAAAAGACTAAAAGATATTTGCTGAAGTTTCAGTTGCTAAGATGAGGTTGTTTTACCCTGCAAGAACCCATGTGCTCTGTGGAGCATCTAGCCTCCTGAACATGGAGAGAATGATGACAATCTCATCTTTCACCAGCAGCACAAGAGAAAACAGAAAGCTGTGACTGGAGAAGGACATACTGAAATCAGTATTTCTCAACTCTGAGTTATTATAACGTCAATTTTATGTCTGCTTTCCAGAGAACAAATGTGCAAACACTCACTGGGGCATCCCCACAGAACAGAGGCACATAATGGCCTGCATTGAAGACTTATTTACACATGGACACTGTCCTCCTCACAGATCATCCCAGGCTCTACATACGCAAAAGCAACAGAAGAGGAGGCTGACTAAGAAAACACAAGACAACCAGCTGCCTTGGGTACAGGTGGACAGGGCAGCTCTGCTGTCCTTATGGTCCTGTGCTGTCTAAAACACTCACGTCAACAGCACGGCCTTGCTCACCTGCTCAGCTCCTTGCTGTGTGCACCTGCTCCCTGCTCGATCAGTCTGTCCAGTACTTCCATTGGGGAGGTAGAGGGCACACAGTTTTCCTCAGGATTTCCTTTCACTTTCTTCAACAGGTCCTCAGTCTTCTTGCTGACAAAGTGACAGGCAGTCTTTGGCAAGGCCACCTCAAAGAGATGATCATATGGGGGAAGCTGCCCACTTCCAAAGCTCACTCCCCTCTGAGGTGGAATTTTGCAAGGGCTGGGAGTGAGGATACTGGTCTCCAGAGAAGTCTGGCGATCCCTTTCCCCAGCTGGACTGGCATCAGCACTGCCAGAGGGTGGGTCTATGGGAGTAAAGGCTTGCTTTGGTGTGTCAGGCCCATGTTTGTCCAGGGAGGAGTGCAAAGGCTCAGGGTTCACGCTGGAGCCCTGAGTCCCAGAGGCTGCCGAATGAGTCTTCCGCTGAGAACCAGAGAGACTGTCTCGGTAGAAGGGAGAGTCAAAGCCCCCTCGAGGAACTACAGGATCCGCCTCTGCAGTAGTGATCTCAGAAAGCTCTTTAGATATTGCAGCTGAAATGAAGGTGGGGAGACAAGGGAGCCCTGTAAACACTCAGCCAGGCGAGTGGGCTTGGGTTTGTGCACTACAGGGAACATTTGTTGGCAATCCTTTCCCTGTACATGCTGGAACCAACACCACCTTTCACCCCAACACAGAAAAGTCAAGCAAGCCTGAATTATGACTCTCAAGCTCGGGTCTGAGACAGGACACTCTCATCACCTTGTAGCCACCCACGAGTGTTACCTTCTTCCTTATCTTTCTCTATACTGTCTTCCTCAGAAGCCAGATCACCTAGGAAATCAGGTAGATTCCTCAGAGTAACAGAACCTTTGCTTCCAGGTGGATCCTCTGCAGAGAGAGAGAAACAACTCATGTCAAACTGGTTAACCCTGGAAGCACAAAGGCATGACACTGCATACATCTACAACAGCTCTTCCAGATGAGCAGAGAAAGGTGGGACCACTACAAAAAATAGAGAACTTACATATCATTTGCAAAGGTTCCAAACCCAATCCCATAAAAAGCATGATTCTCAGGCCATAATGTCTCTGATAACAGATAAAAGTACCTAGTTTGGCCTACTCTGAGAAGATGCACTTCAGGCAGTAGCTTGACAACCTTCTAATACTGGTGTTTCATACCCGTGGAGTGAGCATAGGTGCTATCCCAGAAAACCCTTCTTCCACCTAGCTTAGCTTTTAAACTACAGAGTTCAATGCAAAGAGGCAAGCGAGGTCCATCATTACCCAGGGAGTTTACCTAATCCTCGGTCGTGTGACTGTCTGTGAGAGTCAGGCCTTGAGGAATCTGTTCTTTCTTCCTGAAATGGAAGCACAGTGGAAATGCTGGGCATGTTCTGGGTCACACAGTAATGGAATTCAATGTTAGTTTACTGAACTGCCGGGCTCCAAGATCCCTTTAGAATCTTAAAAAAGATCCTTGATGACCCCTGTCCCCAGAAGGACTAGCATCAGCACGGCCAGAGGGTGGGTCTATGGGACATGCTTTGGTGTGTCAGGCCCATGCTGAAAACAGCTCAGTGTTAAAGAGCACTGGCTGCTCTTCCAGAGGACCGAGGTTTGACTCCCACGACCCACATGGCAGCTTACAACCATCTAGAACTCCGATCAATAAGTTACATAGAAGTATCTGATGCTTTCCTCTGGTTTCTGTGGGCACCAGGCACACAAACACTCATACACATTAAATAAATATAAATATATATATGGAGGTTCTTTTTGTATGGTTAAATCTACCAAAAATGTTTCACATGAAATTGAAACAGAAATTAAAGAAAACTTACTAACTTCAAAATACAACTATGTCATGTTAAGGCACATAGCACACTTTTATGAAAAAATGCATTTTCTAAAACAATACTTAAAAAAGCCAAATTTTGTACTCTCACTTTTTTACAGTTGAATGTGCCTACATTTTACTCTTGATATGCTTTTGTGTGTTACTTTGGCTGAAATGTAGAAAACCAGGGTCTTTACAGATATCTAACAGTAAGATGTATATTACATGGTTTCTAACCACAGCTATAGTGCAGAACTTAAAAACACAAACTCTTCCTACTGTGTATTTATTCTTTGTGTGTGTATGCACAGGGTTCAGAGGCCATAGGATGTCAGTGACCTGCATTATCACTCTCTGCTGCCTTCTCTAGCCTGGGTCTCCCACTTAACCTGGAGCTTAGATGTAGCCAGAAAGCCCCAGTGATACCCCTACTCCAACAGCAGAGCTGGGGGCACAGGTCTGCTCAGCAACACCTGCCTTTTTCCATGGGTACTAGAACCTGAGCTTGGATTTTCAATGTTTATACACAATTAGCACTGATGGCAAGCACCACATTTTTGCTGTTGTTTGGTTTGTTTATTTGTTTGTTTGTTTTGAGAGAGGGCTTCTCTGTGCGGCCCTGACTGTCCTTGAACTCACTCTGTAGTTGGCCTCAGAGATCCACCTGCCTCTGCCTCCCAAGTGCTGCAGCTAAAGGCTTGCACCATCAATGTCAGGCCATAGACATACGAGTACATGTTTTTTATGTTCCCTACCCCCATTTGTTTTTTGGGTTTTTTTTTTTCCTTTTTTTCCTTTTTTTTTTTTTTTTTTTTTTTTTTTTTTTTTTTTTTTTTTTTTTTTTTTTTTTTTTTTTTTTTTTTTTTTTTTTTTTTTGAGACAGGGTTTCTCTGTGTAGCCCTGGCTGTTCTGGAACTCACTCTGTAGACCAGGCTGGCTTCAAATAGGCACAAGGTTTTTAATGACCTATTTTCACTTGCAGGTTGGATTTTAAAATTGACTGTAGATATTGTCAGCTGTTTATCTTGAAGTGACAGGCTTGGTTTATTGGTTAAGAAACTGTGACAGGTAGAAGAAAATATGAGCAAAGTACACATAAGAATGAAAATGTTATAATGAAAACCATTAGCCTGTACTAAATCTGAAAAAAATCCATTAAAAAGAAAGTTCCTGCTAAATATTGAGGCCTGAATAAACCAACTGTCAGTCAGCTGTCTTTCAGATAAATCCTGATCCATAGGAAGCAAAGCAGCCAGTGTAATCCCCACTCCAACAGCTACCAGGCAGGACTCCCCTCATCCTGCAGTGTGCGAGAAATCATGTTGGAATACGTTTCTTATTTTGTTCATCTGTTGGTTCTTTTGAGACAGCGTCTCATTGCTTCTAGTCAGGCCTTGAATTCATAATCCTCCTGCCTCAGCCTCTGGAGTTAAACACGTGCAGCTACCTTCCCTATGGGTATATACATAATTTCAAGATTATGTATATACAGATTTAATAAAAACTCACCACTTCTGCTACTTCCTGTAGAATCATGCTTCTCACCTCCCCATTCCTATTTCTAAAACACGTTACAGAGGATACAGTACCTTGAGAGCCTGGTCTGTATCTTGACCTATGCTAAGGGGTATCTTACTGCTGTCTGTACTGTCAAGATCATGAGAAGGGCACCCAGCGGTCCACACTGATTTTGAAAGCTGATCTAATCCACTGAGGATCCCACCTTCCTGGGGGCTGTGGCTGAGGCCTGGGCTGCTGGACCATGCACACAGTCATCTTGGGGACAAGGCGGGGCTGGAGGAGGAGAGGTCGCTGGGGTTCCTGAAGGAGTTCCTTTTCCACCTGCTCAGAGACAAGGACAAGACATAGAAAGGCTGAGCCACACAAAACAAGAGACTGTTGTTTCCTTAACACTGTTGCCCACTACAAATATGGTGATCCAGTTAACTTCTCAGAATCCAGATCAGCCTCAGTGTCTGTCTGTTTCTTTACTCATTCTAAGAAGCCCAGGAACTAATACTAAATTTCAATAACAAGTTTATTACTGCCACATGGCCCCCAGAGTCACAAAACACATGCCCAAACCAAGCAATCACGTCCAGCTAAGACCCACATACCAGTGGTAGCAAAGGCTTTACTGTACGGATGTGACAAATCAGCTGGGACATTTCCAGGGGACGTAGGAGGAGTGGTCATCCCACAGACCACAGATGGGCTCCAGACACTAGCCTACAAGTCAATCAGAATGTCAGCATCACAAGGGAGAATCCTGCACAAGGTTTCCAGTTAAAGTTCAGCTTAGACACAACATTTTTTTCTTCTTTCTTTTTGTTTTTTTCGAGACAGGGTTTCTCTGTGTATCCCTGGCTGTCCTGGAACTCACTCTGTAGACCAGGCTGGCCTCGAACTCAGAAATCCGCCTGCCTCTGCCTCCCGAATGCTGGGATTAAAGGTGTGCACCACCACCGCCCGGCTAGACACAACATTTTCAACTACAAGTAGCATGTTGTGAAATCTTTACCACAAGACAAGTTGCATTTCAGGTGTCTGGACTCCAAGGTGCCACGTGGCAACAGTGGCTTTGTCTGTTCATGTCAAGGGTCCTTAAAGGGTCCTCCTGAAACTCATACTGTGTGTACAATTTCCCCATTACATACTAAATCCTGTCCAATAGCCCAACTTCACTAGAAAGCAGAGGAGGAGAAGGCATGCTGAGTGGCACCATACTTGCAGCGGCTCAGGTAACAGCCGTGTTGATGGGGAACTCAAACTCTGAGGTAGCTGCCCAGGTGGACTGAACAACATCAGCCTAGAGCTGGAGGAAGGGGTGGAAGTAGAACCCCCTGAAATGAAAGGGAAGGAGACAGGGGTGAGTAAAGGGTGCCAGGTCACTGTGATAAACGACCACAATCCTCTAGACCATCGGATTCCATTCAATTCTCTGCTTAAAACCCTTGGCTCCTAGCCATCCCTGGGAGCAAAGTAACATTTAGAGATTCTTGTGGTTTGTTTTTGTTTTGATTTTTTTGTTTTGTTTTGTTTTGTTTTTTGAGACAGAGTTTTACTACATATCTCTGACTGCCCTTGAACTGGCTACAAAGACCTTGCTGGCCTTTACTCAGAGATGCACTGCCTCTGCCTTCTGAGTGTTCAGATGTGCAGCACCACTTCCAGCCTTTAAAGATTCTTTAAATAGCCTTTGGAAGTTGAACATTTAGGCAGGCACGACTCTACTTATGTATCAGGATAATTTAAAGGGTACAACATGTCTGACAGTCTGATGTGCAGCTTTCACTCCAGCTAAAGCCAAGAAGTGCTGTGCATCCAGACACTCAAACCACTGGGAGGAAGCACAGAGACTGAATCTCTTATGGCACAGGGACTGTCTGTAAGCACTTGGACACTTACTGTGTTATGTGCTGTGGTCTAATCTGGGGATCTGCTACGTTATTAGGTAAGACAGTGAGAACAGTTAAGCTTAAAAGACAAAAAATAATTCAAACAAAACAAGAGGCAAACTCTGATGCATTTCAGGAGAAGTCCCTAGGTAGTAAATGATAGAGCTGCAAACACAGAAGATTGCTTTACCATAGCTATTCTGTGTGTCCACATAAGGGCTGGTGGTGACATCAGCTGAACGATGAGGGAAGCAGGCAGAGAGCTGGTGAGACACAGAATAGCCATCTTCATATGAGGCTTCTGTAGGGTCCAGAGAGATTTTGGCACACTCTATTACAACATCATGAGTTTCTAATGTCTTCCACCTAGAAAAGGCAACACAAGTCAAGAAAGGCATGCACAATCCATCTAAGAACATCAGTTAAATCAAGAGGCTAGCTCAGTGGCAGCTGTTGGACTGCCTAGCAAAGAATGAGGCACAACCATGCTAACTCAGACTGGAGACAGCGCTAGGATAAAAATTAGCCATCAGTTAACAAGCCACTTCCCCTAGTCAACATGGTTTCATCATGTTAACAGAAAACAATTTGAGAGAAAAAACCATCACCAACAGAGACAAAGAATAGTCTCTTAAACTACACAGACGGCTCTCAGGGTAATCAGGGAATGGAGGAGCTGGAAGGCACCAAGGAACTAGGCTGACCTAAGGTCTCCAACCAAAGCCTAGGGTTCTTCTCACACATCCCTGGATTAGGAATACTGTGTGACTAATAAGGACATGTAAAGCATGTTAAAAGGTTCCTCCATGTAAGCCTCAGGCTCACCTCCAACAAATCCTACAGAACCACGAGAGACACTGCTGCCCCACAGCACAGCTTTCACAGAAAGCAGGCCAGTCAAAGGGACCTGTCCTCTAACAGCAGGCTTCAATAGACCAGCTGCTGCTGCAGGCCTTGGAAGTCTTTACTGTGGTCACAGCTCTTGTCAAAACTTAACAAAACTAAATTTATTGTGTGTAAACCATACACATCACTGAAGGCAATTTTAACAATTATGCCTTCAAATACTGAAGGACTCTCACCATCTTTTTGTTTGTTTGGGTTTTTTGTCTTATGTTTTTTGAGACAAGGTCTTACTCTATGGCCCTGGCTCCCTTGAAACTCACTCTGTCCTTGAATGTATGGCAGTACTAAGCGCTAGGATGCACCTGCCTCGAATATAATCTCTTTGTAAAAGATTTTTTTTTTCATTTCATTTATTTATTTGGGAGCAATGCTACAGCAAGACACGTGAGGTGAGAGGCCAGCTCGTGGAGTTAGCTCTCTCCTGCCATCACTCAAGTCCTAGGGACTGAATAGGTCCTCAGACTTAGCAGCAGGTGCCTAAAGACCAATGGGCTGTCTTATTACTCTATCTTACAAAACTGCTCGGATAAGTGCCCACAAATAGATTGATAGTGTTGACATTCAAAGAACTAGAGGGGTTGGGAAGTTCCTCAGCAGGTAAAACATTTACCCCAAAAGTTGAGTTTGACCCTGGTATCCACATTAAAAGCCAGATGTGGTAGCATTCAACTCTTATCCCAGTAGTCCCATAGCAAGATGGGTGACGGAGACAGGAGGCTCCAGCAGAAGCTCAGGGCCAGTGTGCAACAGTGACAAAAACCTGCAAAGACCCTGTCTCAAAACACAGTCAGAGAACAGACCTCCATATACACATGTTCCCCCAAAACACATAAACTGGAGGTTGGACTGTAGCTCTGTCACAGATGCTTGCTCGACATCTGCAAGGCCTCTGTTTAATCTCCAGCACTATAAAAACCTGCCATTACAGGCAACGTTAATTCTCTCGCTTTCTTTTTTTATCTCTTCTGAGTCTGCCAAATGTTCTATAAATGCCCCCCGAACCAAAAGGACACTTAGACTGTGCACACTGACCAAGCACAAAGTTGCTTGTAGAGCACAGAGCGGTACTGTCTGTGACCTACGTGTATGGTGGTACAATGGGGAAGGCTCCTCTTTTTATACGCTCAGCATCACTACACAGTGATTTAGCAAGGAGCAAGTCAGGACACATATACACACAGAATTAATTTTAGTAAAGGAAATAAGATTTCTTATAAAAAGAAAAAGAGCTCCATGGATGGCAAGAGGACTTGTCAGGTAGACATCTGCTGCCAATCCTGACTACCCAGGTTTATGCCCAGGAACTCACCTACACGACACAAACAGAAAATGATCCCAATAAGCTATCCTTTGACCTCCACACACATGGCTCATGCATGCACACAGATAGTGACAATAAGTAAATAAACATAAAAGAGGATTACATTAGATGTTTTACTTATGTTTGTAGTGCTCAGGATTAAACACATGCTAGAAAAGCACCCTGTTAAATATTTTTACAATTCTTTTGCGTGTAATAGTGTGCACCTGAAGAGGTCAGAGGATAACTTGTGGGGGTTGGCTCTCTCCTTCCACCATGTGGCTTCAGGTCCTCAGGCTTGGCAGCTGATGCCTTCAGCCACTGAGCCATCTCACTTGCTCTAAATGTTTTATTTAAAGATGAAGTAAAGCATTCACTGTATTTCCTTGATACTTAAATAAATTTATTAAAAATTTTTGTATTTAGTTTTCTTGAGACAGGGTTTCTCTGTGCAGCCCTAATTGTCCTAGAACTCACTCTGTAGACCAGGCTGGCTTCAAACTGAGTGATCTACCTGCCTGTGCCACCCTAGTACTAGAAGTTAATGTGTGGGCCATCATCCCTGGTTTAAATAGACTGTTTATATTTTAATGTCTCTAAAATTGCAATCTACAATCTTATTAGCTACACATTTGTTTAGCTGGTATGCATCTCAGATCCACATAAAATGTGTGTTGTGCATTTGATGGCATCTCAGAGTCACTGAAGTATGGCAGCTTATAGTCCCCACAGCCTATGATGCCAGTGCCAGGGAGGATGGAGACAGGAGACTGTACCACCTGGACTATATGGGGAGACCTTGTCTCAAAAACCAGAAACAAGTCAGTGCCATGCTACAGGTACCCGCACTGTTCTGTGTGACTACCCTGGCTACTGCCTCTAGCTCTGCTAGCTGAATTGCTTCCCCAACTCCTCAAGGCTCAGCAAATGCACTCTATGCTTCTCGTTTACTAACTTGCTCTGAGGACCAGGATCACTGCCATGCATTCTTTCCCTTCTCCTCAAGTTATCTCTTTTCTTTTCTTTTTCTTTTCTTCCAAAATTTAGTTAAACAATTATTAAGACAATGTAAGCACCAATCCCAGCAGAGCTGGAGGGCTCTGATACAGTTTCTCATGTGGTATGACCTAGCATTGTTTCCTTCTCCCAGTCTGTGATGTGTCCAATGCCGACTGAACTACCCTGGCACTCTGGACCAATGCCCACTGTTCCTCTCATATAATGAGATGCACAGTCTACCAGAGTTAGTCCCCTGTCCTCAGTGGGCTTCCTTCTGGAGCTGCATCAGTCTCTGGCTCACTGTTCTGACACCTCTTTGACCAGCCTACACTCAGCCCCACCCTTCTTGGGCTCATTTGGTAGAACACTCTCCCATAGCCAGCTGGGGATGCAATGGGGTAACTCTGAAAACTCCGAGTCTTGGCCTGTCTAAAAGAGCCCCACACCAAGCCGGGGGGTGGTGGTGGTGGTGGTGGCGGCAGCAACGGTGGCACACGCCTTTAATCCCAGCACTTGGGAGGCAGCAGCAGGTGGATTTCTGAGTTTGAGGCCAACCTTGTCTACAGAGTGAGTTCCAGGTCAGCCAGGGCTAAAAAAGAAACCCTGTCTCAAAACAAAAACAAAAACAAAACAAAACAAAAATCCACAAAAGAGCTCCACACCACAGAACTCTAACCCGGAACCTTCTTGAAGGGTTGAGAAGCTAACACTATCCTGACTTCTGGCTCATGTTAAGTGTCTTGAGTATTTTTATCTTTTCACTCTCTGAAAGGTCTATTCTTCTAATGTTCTGAAATCTCACAAAGCTGAGGTTGGCCAGCATTCTTTGCACTGATGGAGCTGTGCACTTGACCAACACCTTCAATCTAGAAGCTTCAACAAGTTCTCCTATCGAAGTGACCTCTTCTCCTTTTACAGGTGTTTTCATTGGCTATTGGACACCTCCCAACATTCTAAATCTGTTCTGTCACCTGCCTCTGCCCTCTGTTCAGAGAGCCAGTCTCAGCTCTACTCCAGCTCCTTAGCTGAAATACTTATTTGGGAGTTCATTTTAATTTCAAGAGATTTCCACTATGTCAGAATGCCTTTTACTGTGTCACCCTGGCCCCATAACCAAGCACAATTGGCTGCTCTATGGCTCTGCTCTCAATGTTTTCTTCCTGGCTCCCTTTCCTCATCACAGCAGACAAAGCCTCCCTCCAAGACCAGATGGTCCACAACCCCAGGCCCTGAGGTGCTATGTGCTACTACTGAGAGGGAAGGTCCCAAGCTAATATAGGCTGACTGAACACTTTCACCCCACTGTACAATCTCCTGACACCCCACCATCTATAATAAAGATCTATTTTCAAATACAAAGCATAGGGAGAAAAAGAAGACAGAGAGCACAGTACCTAAGTCTGGAGAGCAGCAGACAGGTATGTCCAGCCACAAAAGCAAAGTCCTAAGCCAAAGCTTAAGGGGAAAAAAAAAGCTTCGAGCTACCAGTCAGCTACCATATACTGAACAACCCTTAGGAGTCTGAAAGCTCACAACAGAATCCCAGTGTTGGTATCCACCCCTAGATGCTCAGATCCACACAGAAATGCTCTAGATCAAGTCACCCAACATCACATGCAGAGTTCCTGTCTTCCCACCCAAGCACGAGAGAATCACCAAAGCTTTGTGAGAAGCCTCAATGACTTAAAACGGACAAATCAAAACAAGTAAATGAGGGGCTTAGAGGAAATAGACCATGAAGGGAAAATTAAAAAAAAAAAAGTATCCAAGAGACAAAGAGAGGAGACTATAAACAAGCACTCTGTAAAATAAAGAGAGCACTCAGGAGAAAGGCACACAGTGGGACAACTGGGAGAAGGCTGAATCAATGACAAAGATGCCTGGAGGGAGTAGACTACAGACAGAAAGGAAAACAGTTCCTGATGTCACCACTGGGAGTGTAAAAGGACAGACAACCAGAGGGGGAAAGCCACTCCCAAAACAGTAAAGAAAATCTCCTAAGACTTAAAAGCTTGCATGCTGAACAATGACAAAAGATCCATACCAAGGTGCATCACAGGGAAACTTCAGAATATTATGCCAATAGCGATATATTCTGCCAGCCCCCATGGAGGAAAATGTACCATCAAAACTGTCAGCAAAATGACAGTGGGTTCTGCCTCCAATTTCTGAAGGAGACTGACTCTCAGCTCAGCATTCACACCCAGCCAAGTCAACAGCATCTTCCTGATGGCTGGAAGATACAGTACTGCACAAGCAAAGTGAGGTGCTAGGAGACGGCCCAGTCAGAAAGGTAGAGTAAAAGTGCTGTACAATCCCCAGAACCCACACCTACCACCAAAACATAAAAAGCAAAAAACAGTAGGTTGCTTCACTATGGTGAATTCCAGATTCAGTGAAAGACCATGCTTCAAAAATAAGATAGAGAATTGATTGAGGAAGACACCTACCTCTGGTCTTCACATGCACACATATGTGTGTAACTGCCAACACATAAACAAAAAGAAAGATATGAAATGTGGGAAATAGGAGATGGTGCCCAGGAAAGGGGCCAAGAAATAGCTCAAGAAAACAAGCCAAAAGCTAGGTCACAGCCAGTTTAGCCCAGAATAGACCTGACAAAAGACAAGCATGTTATAGTACATCTGCAAGGTTCCTTCCTGATCCTATATCCTTTAAGCCAAGGGACAGCATCCAGTGATCTGAGAAAACTTGTCTTACTACACACCGAGGAAGCTCACTCCCTACATCAGCACTTGCTGTACTCCACAGAAGGATCCTGCACAGACCTCCCTAACTACTAGAATAGCACATCTGAAAAGCAGTCCTCATGAGCAGCTTTGGGAGACACAGAGAGGGATAGCCTGTGCTTCCCATGCCTCACTTGTGACCTCTTACAATGACTTCCCTGAAGGCACACTTAAAAGATGATGAAGCCAGGCCCACCAAGGCTGACAATACTCCTATCCTCACCCTCTGCAATCTTGCATCTAATGGCAAAGAGCTCTCAAAACATACGGCAAACTACAGAAAGAACAGTGAGAATAAAGGCAAGGCAGCAGCTGCTTCTGAGGTGGACAGGGAGCAGAGAGGAACAGCTTCTAAGACAGAACTAACATGTTTGTATGCTATGACAGCTTACTTTAAGAAGTAGACTGTAGAGGCACAACTTTATAAGGATTATCAGGCATAAGTCAGTCTTTTTAAGATTGCAGAGACTGACATCTCCTAGCTCAGTTTCCCCCACAAAGCTTCCATCCCCTCACTGGGAATCATAAATCTGCCTGACAGGAAGAAGGAGCTGTGCTTCTTGCAACTCAGCAGGTCCAGCAGCTCCTCAGGAAACACCTGGAAATTCCTGCAGGGCCCGTGGTGGTTGGGAAGGGAGGAATCAGATACCTGGCAATGCTTATGGAGAAAGGGACCCATGGAGGCTCATAACTCCAGATCTGGCCTCTCTGTAATCTCCTAGCTTTTGGCTTTCCAATTAACCTCCCAACCCACTCAAATACAAAAAGCAACCTTCCTGGGCTTCCAGGCTCAGACAGTAGCTGCCATTGCCTCTGCTGTGCTCAGAGTCAGTAGCTCTCTCTGAGGAGATGCTTTAGATGCCAAGTTCCAGCCCATTGTGCCAGTGTATCTGTATTCCCACAGGTATCTGTAGATCTCACTTTCAATCTCTTAAGAGACTCAAAAATTCTGTCACTAATTTAGTTTCTGTACCTTCGAGGGTCCAGTTCATGGTCCTTGGATCCAGTCACTAATTCCGGGTGAATTCGCACATGCTCCATCATTGGCTAGAAGAGTTTGGGTTGACAAATTATAGATGTGAAGTTGTGTGGCAAATCCACATGATGGAACATTATTTGACAACAAAAAGGAATGCAGTACTGATACATGTTACAACACAGGTGAACCCTGAAATAAGGTGAGAAGCCCATCACAAGAGACCACACACTGCATGTTACCATGTATCTAAAATGCACAAACCAGCAACTCTTGACTGGGACTCAGAAAGACGATTAGTGGCTACCTGGGTTTGAAGTGTAGGTGTCAAGGATTTCTTATCAAAATTTCCCTGTCTATCAAGTAATACAAAAGCTATAAAAGTACCTCTTTGAAAGCTCTAAGGATCAACTAAATGGGCAGGATTGTTGTTGTTGTTGTTGTTTTGAACTCACCTTGACCACTTCTTCAAAAGTCTCCACGTTTTCCTTCATACTGTAGTGAGAGCGCAGGAAGGAGACGAAGTTACATGGGTACATCCCATAAAGGCGGTGAAAGAGGGCATAAACGCTGGCATGAAGATGGACCAGGTACACTTCTGTCACGTGGCCTAAGGAAGGAAACCAGTGACAGTAGGCTCGGCTGGACAGACAAGAACCTGAGGATGCAAGCATGCTTCCTCTCAGAAGCTCTCCTACTGAGTTCCAGAAAGGTAAGAAAGATGTACATTTGGATATACCATACGCCCTTGTTCAATCTGCTTCATATGACCTGAAAGGGCATCTGCTCATCTCTGCCTTCCTCCTCCTCCTCCTCTCCAAGCATCCCTGCAAGAAAGACTCCAAATGCTCTTCCATCACTGAGCTGCTCTGAGCAGTCATTCTCCTACAGTCTGTAGTGACATTTTGTGCCAGGTTCACCATGTGTCTTGAAAAAGGGCTATTCCTCTCCTCCAAGCTATACATAGTATTTACAAGTACAAAATATACTTGTAAGAGTCTGTAGAATGAGCATGTAAGAAACTTTTAAAAACCAAGATAAGATCTTAGCTATGCAGATTTATAACTAAAAAGCAGAAATTAGTTTAAACTGCTTGGGTAATTCCATTAACCTGGCCTTATCAAGATCCTATGGACTGGCTGGAACAAGTGGGGGCTGTACGGGGGCTGCCGGGAGCGAGTGGGGCTGGCCGGAGTGAGCGGAGCCGGCGGGAGTGAGCGGGGTTGAGCGGAGTGGAGCGGAGCGAGCGGGGTTGAACGGAACAAGGAGAGAAAAAAATCCTATGGAAACTCCAGTTCTCTAGGAGTTTGCTTTCTCCCAAGAAGGCATAACCAGGCTGATGCTCAATGGCCTCTGTGCAGAAAGCTGCAGCAGTCAGACCATACATCTTTCACCTTCTAATATGAGTATTTCATACTAGGATTACCAGAAATCCTGCAGTTCATAGGTTGACAGCTTCTGAATCACTCTGATGGGGTTATACTGCCTACTGCTATGATCTACTATAGGGAAATCCCATATATTGGACATATGTGTCCTAATGAGAACACTAAAGGTGGTCTCTTCCTCCTCTTCCATGCACAACCAATAGGTTCTCACAACTGAAGCTGTGACGCTGTGGCTGTCACAAGCACAGGACACAAGCATTTTGTAAGCTCAGCTGTACAGCACCCAGAGTTAGAGGCTGTGATTCAGTTTTACTAATAAGGTTCAGGAAGTTGTACATCCTGTCTCCCAGTTTCTCTGACAATCCTTTCTGACCAACAGCATGAAGACTGTGCCTCACCAGCCCCACTTCTTGTGTGCCCTGCAGTGAGTGCACCCACACGTTTTCTCTTCTATGTAGTGAATACCAAATATCCTTCCTTTACACACAGCACTGGCTGCTAACACTAAGGAAGCATTCCCTTGAGAAGCCTGATGAGGACACTGGAATTATACCTGGTTTCTTCAGGCACCATGACGAGAGACGGCCAAAGATGTCAAAGAAGTCGAGAAGGTGCTGCTTCCCTGACTGTGGGATCATCGGGAGCATGGTGATCAACACCAAGACACCAGTTGTGAGGACCACAACATCTGTGTCCATCTGCAGAAGGGAAGGGCGACATCAGGCTCAGCACCGGACGAGGGTCCAAATCCTGAGGTCACAGATCTCAAGACCCTCTTGTGCTTATTTCCTGACCCCTAAGAATTTGAGGGACAGCACTGAAATAGACTTAGCAAAACGAAGCACTGAGCCCTGCTGACACTGTGGTAAGACTGGGGACTATTTCCCATGCTCTACCATCTCATCTGAGAGATAGTTTAATTTGGCTTGAAACTCCTGAATCCCAAAGCCTCAAGAAAGACCCATATCCCTGTCCCTGGATGACAGTGGAAGAGACAGCTAACACAGAACGCAGGATACAGGGCACAAGGCACAGGGCACAGGATACAGGACAGCACTATCTCCACCCATCTGGCTAACCCCTAAGATGCTGACTCTCTGTTAACTGATTAATGAACACTGCACATTGAGAGCCAGTTTATTATCTCACTAGTATTAGGAACCAAACCCAGAGCCTTCTGCATGCTAGGCAAGAGCTGTAATACAGAGCCACATCCCCAATCCAACTCACTAATTTTTAAAGGACTAATACAGGCCAAACACATGGTGGCAAACACCTGTAATTCTAACAGCTCAGAGGCTAAAGCAGAAGGATTGCCTCAAATTGAAAGTCAGCCTGGTTCCACAATAATATACAGATTAACCAGAAATACATGTCAGGACTCATATATACACATAAAATATAAATAAATAAACAAATCAATCCAAGGCAAGGGGTGGCTCGAGGTATCTGTTACCAAGCCCGACAGCCTGAGTTCTGTACATGAGACCTACATGGTGGAAGAGAAGAACTGAATCCTGCAAACTTATAGTAAGTCACTTTTCAGAAACAATATTTACAGATGTATTTCCTTCAAAACCTTACAAATATCCTACCTTGAGACATTTCAATAAAGAAGGCAGAAGAGGTGCTTGAGAGAGCTTATGCTTCCAAGATGGCTGTAGTCTCACAACATGCCCCAGCAGCGAGAGGATGGATAAACGGGTAGCAGCTTTGCCTACATACTCATTAATTTTGTCCAAGAGGTGCTGAAAATGTAAAACATCAAGAGAAATTTTCCTGGGAGTGTCTGAAGTTAACCAATAAGCTAAACTCCAAGGCCTCAAGTCTTTATTTAACATAAGCACCAAAAGATGGGCTGGAGATATGCTCAACCTGTGAAGGCTAGGGCTCAATAGGCCCAATCCGACATTTCAAAACTACATTAGTGAACAAAGCTTTCTTCATTTGGCCTGAGAGAACAGCTGCAATTTATGAAAAAGGATTCCTTAAGAGGAGGGATAAGACTGTATTATAGCTTCTCTCTCCACCCTTGCACACACACAACCCAAGGTTACAAGCCCAGGGCAGGCTGTGGAAGGCCTTACTACTATAACAGCCAAGCATATATGCTCTAGCCTTAAATATAAAACAAGCCATTGTGGTGTTGCAATCTGGCCCAGAGTAAAGAAGACCACAGCAGGTAATGTAAAAAGCATGCAATCCTAGAGTAAGCAACTTTATCTGCAAATGCAAGACTTGGCTGGCTGCACTCAGGGTTTTTTCTTTATTGGTAAGTTCAAAAACCCTACTCAAAGCACAGGTTTAAAAATCTTTATTTCAAGCCAGACGTAGTGGCGCACGCCTTTAATCTCAGCACTCGGGAGGCAGAGGCAGGCAGATTTCTGAGTTCGAGGCCAGCCTGGTCTACCAAGTGAGTTCCAGGACAGCCAGGGCTATACAGAGAAACCCTATCTCGGAAAACCAAAAAAAAAACAAACAAAAAAAACAAAACTTTATTTCAAATGTCATTAATCTACTATAGTGTAGAATTATAAGATTTCTTTAAAGAGCAAGATCTGTAAAAAAGCCTCTGAAAAGAATGCTATTTTGTAAATTTTCAGATTTTCCTCATCTGTGGGTTAACTGTGGATGAGCTGCTGTGGCTCAGGGCCACCCTCCACTGACTGAGAATACACAGACGGCCATGCTAGCCCACCAGTACTCACCTTATCATGCGGCTCCTGCAAGGTGGTCAGGATGTGCAATACCGGCTGAGAATTGGTTTCCAGGTAATAATCCACCAACGTGTTGACGAGCATAGGCCCACGTTCTAAACAAAAAGAGCAACTCATCAAACTTACTTCCTTTTCCCTCAGTGGCTGTCAGAAAAGGCAGGAGACATCTTTTTACATTAACCAAAGGCACACAGCACTGGTCTTGCCCTTTTAAAGTCATTGGACTAAATGGATAATTCCAAGCTTAATGGCCTAAAGAGCCACAAAAGCATAGAAATGTTACCATAGTTAGATGGCTCAGCGGGTAGAGTGCTTGCTGCACAAGCGTGAGGACCTGCAATCAAATGCCCAGAGCACAGGAAAAGCTGGGCACAAAGTCAGGCCATGGTGCTACACACCTTTACTCCCAGCACTCAGGCAGGCGGATCTCCTGAGTTCTAGACCAGCCTGTTCCAGACAACCAGGGATACACAGAGAAACCCTGTCTTGAAAAACAAATCAAAACAAACAACCAAAAACTGAAAAAAGGAAAAAAAAAAAACCAACAACAAAAACAAAACAAAATAAAACAAAAAAGCCTGCCTTGAAATACTGGACTGAACCTCTGAACCTGTAAGCCACCTCCAATTAAATGTTGTCCTTATAAGAGTTGTCTTGGTCATGGTGTCTGTTCACAGCAGTAAAACTCTACCTAAGACAGAAGCTGGCACCAGGGACTGGGGTATTGCATGACCATGCTTTCACTTGGAAGAGTGTGAATTTTAGGACGTTGGATTTGCAAAGCCGTGGAATCCTTTAAATGGGGAATGGGCAATCCTAGTAGGAATATGGAAGACTTTGTTACTGAGAGTGATTTGAATTGTGCAGACCTGGCCCAAGATGTTCCAGTGGAGAATTTCAGTATGTGGCCTAGAGACTGTTTTTGTGGTAGTTTGGTGAAGAATGTGGCTGCTTTTTGTCATTGTTCAAAGAATCTGCCTGAAGCAAAGGTGAAGAGACTCAGATTAAGTGCATTGACAAAGGAAGTCTCAGAGACGCCCATCATAGACTGTGTTCTCTGGTTAAGTCTCATGAAGAACATTTTAAACAAGCATAGCAAAATGAGAAAGGGGAAATATAAAGTATATGGTTTGAGTATTAAAGTGGCACCAGGAAGTGAAATGGAGCTGAATTCTGTGTTCAAAGATATTAAATAGAAATAAGGGAGTAGTGACCTTGGAGTAAGATCTTACCCAGCTAAATTTAAGTCCAGGCATGGTACAAGCCTTTAATCCCAAGAGGCAAAGACAAACAAATCTCTGAGCTCCAGCCTAGAGCACTTCTAGGTGAAGAAACACATAAATCAAGGCTTGGTGGACCACACCTTTAATCCCAGTGTTTAGGAAACAGGCATGAAGATCTCTGAGTTCAAAGTTAGTCTATAGAGCAAAATCCAGGTCAGTCAAGCTTAGGCAGTGAAGGAGTTGGAAAACAGAAAGCTGGTGATGCTGTAACAGAACAAGGGGACCATGTTCCAGCCCTAGCAAGCAGCAGAACTTGGTAGCTTCAGCCATGGGGCTCTGGCTTTAGAGTCCAGAATAGAAGGCATTACTGGGACAATTGATGCTGATTAGCTGGAGCTAAGAAATCAGTGGTGGTTAAGTAGAGACCAGCATCACTGAGGTAAAATCTTCTGGGAACTGTTTTCCAAGAGCACAAAGAAGTTGTGTTCCAGAGATAGACAAGGTTGTACCTCGTGCTGCGGCTGGACTTGGTAATGTGTAAGAGTCACCCAGGTGGTACTGGTTTATAAAGCATGCAGAGCAGCTGAGGCTTGTTGTGAAAGATCACTGGAGGCCACTGGGGAAGGAGCAGCCTCAGTTGTAGTTGATGGCACAGGACTGAAGAGGTCATGCAAAGAATTTGAGGCTTGGCACCATGAAGAGAGCCTATGAGAGGCTACTGGTGACGCCTAGTTGCAGCGGAAGACTCCAGTGTATTGGAGATGCCAGTACCATGGGATGATCACCAAGAACAGCAGCAGCAGTGAAATGAATCATCCTGAGCTTAGAGAGTGACAGAGAACAGAGCTGGGGAAGTGACCCCAGCACTTTGAAGGAGCCCAGATCATGTGGGTATCCCAGACATTGAAACAAGAAGCTGTACCACTGAAGTTTCCTTGGAGACCCCAAGATATTTGAGATGCCAAAGCCATAGATTATCTGCTGAGAAAAGCTGCTAACAGGGAATGGAACCAACCCAGGAGAAGTCTGTTGCAGTCAACAAAGATGAAAAAGGAGTTGGAGCCAGGCGTGGTGGCACACACCTTTAATCCCAGCACTCGGGAGGCAGAGGAAGGCAGATTTCTGAGTTCAAGGCCAGCCTGGTCTACAGAGTGAGTTCCAGGACAGCCAGGGCATGCTTATACAGAGAAACCCTGTCTTGAAAAAAAACAAAAAACAAACGAAAGAGAAGAGAAAAGGGGAGGGGAGGGGAGGGGAGGGGAGGGGAGGGGAGGGCATTTGAAGACTGCTTTGACATCAGCCATGTTGATGCAGAGTTTGGAGTTTGCCCAGCTAGTTTCCTGTCTTGCTTTGGGAATTACAGTTAAGTGATTGGATGAATCTCAGAAGAAACTTTGAACTTTGGACTTGTAACATTGTTGAGACTGCTATATAGACTATGGGGACTTTGGAAGTTGGACTAAATATATTTTGCATTATGCTGTGTTTAGGTATGGCCCCCACAGACTCATGTTTGAAAAAGCCTATAGGAGCCAGGGAGTGGAATGTTATGGTCTGTATATGCTCAGCCCAGTGGCACTATTAGGAGGTGTAGCCCTGTTGAAGTAGGTGTGTCACTGTGGGTGTGGGCTATCATACCCACATCTTAGCTACCTAGAAGCCAGTATTCTGCTAGCTGCCTTCAAATGAAGATGTAGAACTCTCAGCTCATCCAGCACCATGCCTGCCTGGATGCTGCCATGTTCCTGCCTTGAGAATAATGGGCTGAACCTCTGAACCTGTAAGCCAGCCCCAATTAAATGTTGTCATTTATAAGACTTGCCTTGGTCATGTTGTCTGTTCACAGCAATAAAACCCTAAGACACTGGCCTAGCAGTTTAAGATTGGCATGAAGGACCCACCTGAAATCCCAGCATTTGGAAAGCTGAGGCAGGAAGGTTTTACAAGTTCCAGGCTAATTTGGAATGCATAATGGAACAAGGTCTCAAAAGAGGGAGAAAGAAAGATGAAAACTAGCATTTGCCTTCAATCCCCAACCCACACAGCTCCAGGCCAAGAGAGAACAATTCTCTACTTACCAGAATTGAGGGACTCCTTAAAGATGGTCGTCACGTCATCCTGCACACCCAGTGTAGAAGAGTCCAGCATGGAGAGCAGCTCCCCAATGTTGGCTAACTGGGCCATTCTCTCACTCAACTCTGCTGTGTGGGCTCCGGTACGTGTGCTAAAGGTTTGCACAGCTCTTCATTAGGGCCACTACCAGACTGCAAAATGGGAATATGGACAGTGTGATAAATGATTTACGTGACACTACAAAAACTAAATACCTGCAGGAAAACAAGCCAGAGAACCCCATTCATCACAGCCTATGCTGGGCAGAACTGTGCTGTTGACAGACAGGGTAGTTTTTCTATGGACAAGCTTAGGAAGCCAATGGAGCTCTGCAACAGTCACCACAGCTACTCAGTCGTTCTCTCTTCTTCGGGGTCCACCTGGCTGGTTGCTAGCACTGCTTCAATCCTGCCCCACTAAGGTGAAAAGCTGTTTCCACACATAAAGCTGCACAAGCTCCTCCCCTCATGACACTATCAATGGCTCAAGTTGGAAGAGCTGGTAAGGGCACCAGTCTTATAGCTGGAATGAAGGAGGAATTGTTTCAGATTTAACATACACTAAAATCTATTGGACACATCTACTGCATACACAAAACCTGCTGGTAATAGCCAAGTGGTTGCACAGTAGGACTACGAAAACACACCTGCCAAATTCAGTGCTAGGAGGTGGAGCAACTACCGCCTAACCTTTACATTTACATATAGAAAGCAGCTCATTCCCAAAGCGTTACTAAACACATCTGTGACAGGTTTGTTTGGTTTGTTTTTTTTTCCGAGACAGGGTTTCTCTGTGTGGCCCTGGCTGTCCTGGAACTCACTCTGTAGACCAGGCTGGCCTTGAACTCAGAAATCCGCCTGCCTCTTTAATCCGAGTGCTGGGATTAAAGGTGTGCGCCACCACGCCTGGCCTGTGACAGGTTTTAAAGCTTCACTTTAAAAAGACAAGTGTCTACTGCTTATGGGAAGTACTATGTGCTTTCAACAGCCGTCCCTACATATGCCCCTGATACTGCTATCACATGATGGGCACACATGTCTACATTATAGAGAGGGAAACCCAGTAAATATTTTATTCTTGATCACAAAGCCCTCTTGAAGACTCTGGAGTCAACTGCACGAAATTGGTCAACAGATATACACTCAAACACACACATTTATATATAAATGAATCTTTTTTAAAAAGCTTAAAACTAAAAATAGAAATATTTTATCTTCTTTAAAATTAAATTAAGTGGGGCTGGCTCAGTGGTTAAGAGCGCCGACTGAAGGTCCTGAGTTCAAATCCCAGCAACCACATGGTGGCTCACAACCATCCGTAATGAAATCTGATGCCCTCTTCTGGAGTGTCTGAAGACAGCTACAGTGTACTTACATATAATAAATTAAAAAAATCTTTTAAAAAAATTTAAATTAAGCTCATAAATGAAGATAATATCAGCGTAGCCATTTCTGCTCAGTGACAAGATATGGTGTGGAGCAGAGCAACTTAGCAAGAGTTGCTATCCTCCTCAATGATTAGCTGGGCTCCACCACAACACATTCAGAGACAACTTTGTGCCACCACCTTTAGGACACCTTCAGAAGAACACATTTACCTGGTTAATACCTGCACTTACTGCCAGAAAGTCACAACAGATTCTTCCAGCTAATAATGAAGAATGTAATGCACAAATTGCAAATATTCTGTCCCAAGTTTGGTTTTACTTATCCTGTAAGGTTAGCAAGATTCTGTATTCTGTGAAGGCAGATGCAAAAGAGGCAGTACAGAATGCAGTAGCAAACCAAAATGGTGTCCACTCCACCACTGAGGCTGTGTAAAAACAACAAAGCTCTTAGCTTGTTTTCAAATTGTAAATAACATTTTGGTGAACAATGGTTTCTGGAAACTTCTCTTACCAAAAGTCTTACAGAAAGCAAAGATGAAATTTTATTCTAAAGCACATCAGAATATTTTTAGGAACAATTTTTTCTCTGTGGTTCTAAAATATACTTTTTAAAAAGTCTAACTTTTAATCCCAAAGAAGATGGACGTGATAGGTATGAGGAGAACTTCTATGAGCTCCAGCAAAGAAACAAGCAGTACTCAGTGCATGTGCAAAGCAGAAGACACCTATTAGACACAGCCCAGCCTGCAGAAAGTCAGCACCACAGACACGGTGACACATCCTCATGCAGCTATGGAAAGGACATACTACAGAAAAGTACATTCTGGAGAATATGAACCACTTCTGCATCCTACAGGGCCAGGCAGCATTTCCTTTTAGTCATTATCTTGGTGAAGGAGTGCCACACTACCACACAGGTGGCCCTGCTCGTGTAAAAGACTCCTAACCTTCAATGCTTATTCCCGACTCTCAAACCTCCTGCTCTGCTTGGTCTTAGGGATCTCTAAAAGAGGCAAACACTCTAGATGACATCCCTGATGCCCAACCCTGGTAACCCCATATGTGTCTATCTGCAAACCTTTTCATTTTGTATCCCCTTTGCCGCACACCCAAGCACAGCCCCCACCATCTTCCTCTTGGAAACAAAAGTGCAGAAGCCTCCCTTACTCTGCCTGCAAAAATAGGGGGATCAGGATGGCTCCCACTCAACATCAGCCAGCTTCCCGTGGGGAATCAGAGTCCTACACCACCCATGTCATGCAGCCAGGTACTGCACCCTCACCTCTGCCTCCTCCCACTAAGCGACTGAGTGTCTCTCTGCATGCTAGCCACACCTACAAAACTTGTCTTCTCGCTACTCTTAGACCCTCTCTCCACACCCTGTGGCTGTGTCTCTTCAGTTCTCTGCTCAGAGGACCATGTCTGAGCAGCCTCTTCTGACCACTTGAAATAAGAGAAACTTTCTAATCATGAGAAACCCTTAACCAAGTTGACCCTCTACAGCTACTGGTCAATTCTGACCACACGGACATTCCAGTCCCAACAGCAAGAAAAGCAGAATCTGGCAAAGCTGACTTTCAGTCTCCATACTTATGACAGGCCAAAGTGCTAGTCTTTGAAAGGCTACAGCTCAACGTTCAACTTCCTGAGTGGTTCACAGGACACCTCAGGTATGGACAAGAAGTGTAATTAGACTCTTTAACAGTTCATTCCATTCAAGATGAAACATAAGTTTGTAGGTCAAAATTCTGTCAATTTAAGTACGAAATGTGTAATTATGAAAATAAAAAAGTGGGCTGGTGAGATGGCTCAGTGGGTAAGAGCACCCGACTGCTCTTCCGAAGGTTATGAGTTCAAATCCCAGCAACCACATGGTGGCTTACAACCACCCGTAATGAGATCTGATGCCCTCCTCTGGTGCGTCTGAAGTCAGCTATAGTGTACTTATGAATAATAATAATAAATGAATCCTTGGACTGGAGAGAGCAGGGACTGAGCAAATGGGACCAACCGGAGCAAGTGGGGCCAACCAGAGTGAGTGGGCCGAACGGGGGCGGCTGGAACGAGCGGGGCTGGCCGGAGTAAGGGGGGTTGACCAGAACGAGGAAAAAAAAAAAAGAAAAGAAAAAAGTGAGTTAATATGTGTTTTGTTTTGTTTTGTTTCAAAACAGTTCTGGAGATCTAGCCCAGGACCTGGAACATCATAGGCTAACACTCTACCACTGAACTCCACCACCAATCCTAATCAAGAACATTTAGGCCACTTGATATATTAATTAATAATACAAATATTAAATGGGTAGTTTATTTAGATAACTTTGCAAATAATAGTGTATGTTCAGCCGGGCGTGGTGGCGCACGCCTTTAATCCCAGCACTCGGGAGGCAGAGGCAGGCGGATTTCTGAGTTCGAGGCCAGCCTGGTCTACAGAGTGAGTTCCAGGACAGCCAGGACTACACAGAGAAACCCTGTCTCGAAAAAACAAAAACAAAACAAAACAAAAAAAATAGTGTATGTTCTTTGAGCCAACCACTTATAAAAATTTAAATAACATATAAAAGCCACATTCTATCCTAATGATAATTTCACAGAATCCTATTTGCTTCTCTGTCTGTATGTATCTCATCTGCACCACACTCATGAATGGAGGTCAGAGGTCACTCTGAGGAGCTGGTTCTTCTCTTCTACAATGAGGATCCCAGGGATTCAGCCCTTCAGGCTGCATGACAAGCATCTACAATTGCAGAGCTGTCTCCTGCCTTGCATATCCACAGAAATGTCACACAATTATTTCGAACCTTATTATTACAAACAAAATAACCTGTAAAAACCGCATTTAATTCATAGTCTTTCAAGAAGAAAACTATGCTGGGTAGTGATAGCACACACCTTGAATCCCAGCACGTGGGAGGTTCTCTGTGAGTTCAAGGCCAGCCTGCTCTACAAACTGAGTTCCAGGACAACCAGGGCTACATAGAGAAACCCTGTCCATTCTGCCTCCCACCCTTCTAAAGAAGAAGAGAAAGAAGAAGAAAAAGAAGAGGAGGAGGAGGAGGAAGAAGAAGATGATGCCTGGAGCGTTTTCCATCTTGCAGGATGAATTAAAAATAAAAAATCCGGCTGGCGAGATGGCTCAGTGGTTAAGAGCACCGACTGCTCAAATCCCAGCAACCATATGGTGGCTCACAACCGTAATGAAATCTGATGCCCTCTTCTGGAGTATCTGAGGACAGCTATAGTGTACTTACATATAATAAATAAATCTTTTAAAAAAATAAAATAAAATAAAGAATCAACCATTTACCTCAACTTTACATTAAAAAAAAAAAAAAAAAAAAACTCCAAAACCCCCACCAATACTAAAACCTGCAGGACATAAGAGGGTTGGGATGCCTGAATGGTAGAGAGCCTGCCTAACTAATCTTAGAGCCTGGATTCCATCCCCACCATCACAAACAAAACAACAACAAACAAAAACACAAGAAGGGAAACAATGTTAAGAAAAAATGAATAGAAAAATATTTTCTATTTATAGCCAAATTTTACTCTCTCTCTTTGTGTGTGTCTCTGTCTCTGTCTCTGTCTCTGTCTCTCTCTCTCTCTCTCTCTCTTGGTTTTTTGAGACAGGGTTTCTCAGTGTAGCCCTAGCTGTCCTGGAACTCACTCTGTAAATCAGGCTGGCCTCAAACTCAGGAATCCGCCTGCCTCTGCCTCCCAAGCACTGGCATTAAAGGCATGCACCACACTGCCCAGACTCTCTTTATAAAGACTCTTAAGTTTTGAGCCTACTAACAAAAAGCTGCAGGGGTAAGAACTTGGGGCGGCCAGCACCCCCTATCGGCTAGGGAGTGAAACTGCAGGCTAGCTGAGGCCTCCCAAGCTGTGAGTCCCTGGACACCCACCTACTGGGAACTGAATGTGGCTTGATGACAGGACCCAGTGCGCCTGCTCAAGGGTCACCACAAGCACAACAGACAGTGATCACAAGATAAACTGGCACTCTGTGTCCAAAAAGCACCTCAGCTACACAAAAATCTTACACTTTTTAAATCTGACTGCTATAATAATGAAATTGTCGTAATAAAAAATGCTTACCCCTCTGAGTTCCTATTCAGTGAAGTTCTAAAAGGAGGTATGGTAGTTTCACTACACTCGATCCATGGGAAGTCACACTATTAGGATGCATGGCCTTGTTAGAGAAAGTGTGTTACTGCGGGATGGGCTTTGAGGTCTCTATGCTCAACCTCCACCTGGCTGCCTCTGGATCAGTATGCAGAACTCTTGGCTCCTCCAGCATCATGTCTGCCTGCATACTGCCATGCCTCCCACCTGGATGATAATAGACTGAACCAATGAAACTGTAAGCCAGCCCCAATTAAATGTTGTCCTTATAAGAGTTGCCTTGGTCGTGGTGTCTCTGCACATCAATGGAACCCTAATTAAGACAGAGGGCAATACAGCTCAGTGTGGTGGCACACACTAATCCCAGACTCTGCTGGCTGAGACAGGAGGATGGAGATCAGTCTGGACTACATGGTGAGGTGAGAAGGGGCAGGATGAAGAACATGATTGAACTGAAAACCAAGAGTCCCCCTTAGGAGTTCTCATTCTTGAGAGAACGACACATCCACTCTCAGTGTAGTGCCACCCACCACCTGTGCTGAGTCCTTGTGACGAAGTCTAACTCTGTAGGCTGAGGTCCCAGACTGGATAAAAATGAGCAAATGAGCTGAGCACTAGCATTGACCTCTGAGTTTCTTACATGTGGATGCAATGTGACCAGCTGCCTCAAGCTCCTACAACCATTTAACTTCCCTGCCTCAAACTGTGACCAACCTTTCCTCTTCCTCTAGCTGATTCTGTCAAGGATTTATCACAACTAGAATAGCACCTTTGCTAACAAACTAAAGATTGGTGCTCAAGGGCAGGTAGATCACTGAGACTAAACTCATATCTGCACACCTGTCAGAGCCTCAACTTCAAGACACCATTAATTCTTAAAAACCAACAGAAGAAATAATTTATTCAAAAAAGCTGACTTAAGACCACGAACACATACAAACACATCAAGATGCTAAAGTGCTAACTCAGGAAGTCTCAATCCATGATGCAAATCAGAATCACCTGTAGAGTCTACAAATGACAAGGCCAAGCCAAGGGCCTAAGCTGTACAGCAGGTTACAGCCTAAAGATGGTATTACATTTGCCTACAGACTTCAAAGTGCACTCCTGAGGCCCAGGCAGGGTTAAACACTGGTAAAATGACTTGCTTTAGGCTTCAATGTAATTAGTGGCTAAAACTAGAATTTGCAATTCACACAACTGATTTTCATCTTTGAGCCCAATTTTTCCCCTGTAAAATGGAAATACACCATGTATGGTGATGAAAAACTATGTATTAGACAATCAGAGCCTGGCATCAAACAGCATTTAGGAGGTCACTGGTGATACCTCAAGCCATAGATACTCTTGTGTTGGCAAGGAGTTAAGACCATAGACACTTGAGCCTCCAAAACAAAGAAGCATCTGCACCCTGGGGCACCCACGGACAAGGTGAGACAGTCCCTTCTGCGCCCTGGGGCACCCACGGACAAGGTGAGACAGTCCCTTCTGCGCCCTGGGGCACCCACGGACAAGGTGAGACAGTCCCTTCTGCGCCCTGGGGCACCCACGGACAAGGTGAGACAGGCCCTTCTGCACCCTGGGGCACCCACGGACAAGGTGAGACAGGCCCTTCTGCACCCTGGGGCACCCACGGACAAGGTGAGACAGGCCCTTCTATCCTCCCCAGCCACTAGACTAATGTCTACCTTACCTGTTCTGGGGACAGATGGTACATCAGTTTCCAGTGCCATCAGCCTGGTATCTTTCATGGTGACTGGAGGGAAAAACACATACATATGTATTTATAGTAACCTTAAAGTGAAGGAAAGCCTGAGACCTGATCAGAAGGGAGTTTAGACTGGTCCGTACAACTCTGCCCACCATCCTTGGCAGGCAGTCACCTGCTTCCCAGTGAGGTGACCTCCTCTATTGCTCTCAAGAGCAGCTCTAGAACCTCCTCTCCTATGCACTATCAGCAAGAGGGCACGGTGGCTCTAGAGTAGAGTCCTCCTCTTACTAGCTAGGGCTGTTCACTAAGGCACTAATGTCTTGCCTAGAGTTATTTTCCATGAAGTGAAAATGTCCTCAACCTCAACACCTACACAGAATGTTGAGCTCCAGTGAGGACCTCACAAGAGTGGGTATAGTGATGAGTCAGCAGAGCACTTAGTGGGCCTGCATCATTATCCTTTCACAGGCCGCACTCCCTCTTGGCCCTGCTATGTTGCCTTCAGAGCATTTAAATTCCTCAGTCAAGAAGGCATTAGGTCCCCCACTTGAGCACCAGGTACATCCAGCCACATAACTAAAAATTCCACCTTGACCCCTCCTCAGCTAACTGTTCATTCTTCCTAGGCCTTCTCTACCCTCCCACTGCCATGCCCATCAGGCCAGGTTCCTGATCCACCAGCACCTGCACTGCTCCTTCCTACAACCCCGATTAAGTAAGTGTGAGGAGCTGCTGGACACACTGGGGAGCAACTGCAGCCTACTCCACACTTGGCCCCAGGGGTTGGTAAATGTACAAAGCCTGATTCTGCCTTCCAGCAGCACAGACTAAGTCTAATCCTACCAGACAGGAATAAAATATTTCAACAGCGACATCTACTTTCCTTCCCCTCTACCCTACTTCTGTCTGTGCTATTCATTATCCATGTCAAAAAAGTATGTATATGAATATATTCTAGTTTGGTTTTAAACCATTAGCCCTTCAGAACTAGTGAGATGGCTCAGAGGATACAGGCACTTTGATTCCTAAAGACCTACATGGTTGGTAGAGGAGAGCCAACTCCTTCCCATTGTCCTCTGACTTCTATACATGAACAGTGATGTGTGTACCCACATACATACATACATACATACATACATACATCATAACAAATAAATACATAACTTAAATCATTTTTCAAATTAGGGTCCTTAGGCCCAAGTTTAGGGATTATTTGATTGGAAGACTATAAACTCCATGAGGACAGGGGTCACATGTTTGAGACACCCAGGACTATCTTGGTACCTAGTACACAAAAGGCAAATATATCCATTCAGTCTGTTCCCTAGGATACCACCACCATCTCTGACTGCCAGTCCTGGCTCCACACCACAGACATAGACTTCCATGGGGCAGAGGACAAGCTCTGGAGGACCAAGCACAGTGCTGGTCAAAGTCAAACAACAGGACTGAACACCTTTCCAACACAGTCTCTGCCTGCCCTAGTGACAGGGCAATCGCAGTACCACATGGCACACATTCAGGGAGCCATGCCAACTGTCTCAGCGGCCACTGAAAGTCTGTGGCCAGTGCTGCCCTACAAAAGGTCTGGCCAGACCCTGCAAGTAAGAAATGCTACCTAGCTGCTTCTATTCCACTAAGTATCAAAGCAGAGCTGGTGTGGGAGCCCCTCATCTTCAGAGCCCTAAAATCATCAGTCAGTCGGTCACACTGCCTTCCTCTAATAAGGTAATCCCACTTGGGTCTTCTACCTGAAAAGAGTGCTTACGGTGAGGAGAACATAAGGATACAGAAAGGTGAGATCCTGCAGCCTGCCCAGTTAAGGTCACTTTCCTAGACAGAATACTACTATGGGAACCCAAGTGGGGCAAGTCTTAACATTAAGACTTCATTTCTTTATCATTACACTTAACAGTAAAGTAATGGGACTGAACTGGCATCAGTTTTCCGTGGTACACTAGAGCCTACCTATCAGTATTCTATCTTTAAGGGCTCACTTATTCATTTATACTTATACCTTGACATGGGAGGAGAGTTCTACTGGGCATGATATTCACGTCAGTAAAGGGAGATGTAAACATGAGACTCTGTGGAAGTGAGGCGTGTGGAAGGAAACACTCATCAGAACCCAAGAACAACATCACCTCCTACTTCTTTAAAAGAGGAGGAAAGGAGAATGCCCTCAGGTCTTTAGAGTCTTCCTTCCTTGATACTGGACGTAAAAGCCATGCTGACTGTAACTTCATTCCTATAGAAGGGGTAGGCATGAGGAGGACAAGGGCTGTGTGGGTCAGCCTGGTGAGAAAAGAACACTGGTTGGTTTTCTCCATTCATTTTAATTAATTTCAATCTTTAGACACATTGTTTATGTGTCTGCGATTACACATGAACTCCAGAGCAATGGCTATCATTAGTACCTGCATAAATCTTTTTACTACCTTTGTCAGGACAGTGGCTCAGATAAAATAGATTAATTGTATATCATCACCTCAGGGAGTTTTGTAACCACTGTTCTATAATATACAAAAGCAACTTCCAGTATCCATAAGGGTATCTCTAAATACAACCTGTCTTCACTGGTCTTAGTTTTATCTATAAAAACCTATAGGCAATTCAGACAGACTCCTGCATCATCAAGTATACTTGAGACAGAGCAAAAATGTTACACGGCTGTATTTGGTCTAGCTCAGGAACACAAAGGTGACTTAAGAGTAATATCCTATCAACTGGACCAAATGCTTTCAGCACTAATGCACCCAAACAGATTAGACACTTAGTTTGATTCTTGCTCTCTCTGGACGCAAAAGAAAAAAAAGGGTAAAAGAGCTGCTAATAAGGATGTGATTAGGGTCTTAGCAACTATAGAATCTCTTGAGGTCACAGAAGCCAGCACAAAACAGCTCCAACATGCCAAGCTGTCTGCTTATAATTTCTGTCCCATGAGTTTCAGTGGATAATGGACAGGTCATAAAGCTCATTCAACTCAAAAGGTGACAAGCCCTCTAGTCATAGGCCCACAGGGCCACAGCTCTAGGTTCCACAAGGCATATTTTTCCGTCAGATAATAGTTTAATTTGACTATTAGCATGAACAAAATTATATACCAAGAAACTGCATGCAGGCTAGGCATGGTAATGCACACCTGTGATCAGGCAGAGTCAGACTGTAGCAAATCCCAGGCCAGCCTGGGCAGCAGAGCAAAACGGTCTCAAAAACAATAAAACAAAATAAGTAAGAGATACCACATGCATATTTCAAGTAGTCAACACATAGAGCTTCCCTAATCAGAAACAGTCCAGGGCAGCTGAGTATAGAAGGCCATGCATATAACTGCAGCACTAGGAAGCTGAGGCAGGATTATGAAAATCTCAAGGCTATCTTAGACTACTGAGTGCAGATGGGTGAAACTTTACACTGGGATAGAGTGAGAACCTGTCTCAAACAACAAAAATGAAAAAGAAAAGTCTAGGGTAGAAAGGCACAGGGCTTGACAGCACAGAGCAGTGCTTCTCCAAGTGTAGTCCCCACATCACCAGCAGTGAGTGCCCAGGAACTGACTAGAAATGCTTGTTCTTAAAAGGGAAGGAAACAGGGTGCTGGTGAGATGGCTCAGCGGGTAAGAGCACCCGACTGCTCTTCCGAAGGTGATAAGTTCAAATCCCAGCAACCACATGGTGGCTCACAACCATCCGTAACGAGATCTGGCTCCCTCTTCTGGAGTGTCTGGGGACAGCTACAGTGTACTTACATATAATAAAATAAAGTAAATCTTTAAAAAAAAAAAAAAAAAAAAAAAAAAGGGAGGGAAACAAGGAACTACAGAAAGGCAGACAAGTTCCTGAGCCTTGACCTGGATCTGAGTATGGATCTTAGGCAATGAACCTTTGAGGTGGTTCCAACACCACCAGGGATGGTGGGTGGTCAAGAACCAGGGATGGGGATGGGGGATTCTAGAGAGATGTCTCAGCAGTTAAGTGCACTGGCTATTCTTAAGAGGACCCAGGTTCAGTTCCCAGTACCCATATGGCAGCTCACAACCATCTGTAATTCCAGTTCAAGGTCACTGAAGCCATCTTCCAACCTCCTTAGGCAACTGGCCACATTTGATGCAAATATACACACTCTGGCATACAAACAAATTTAAAAAATAATACTGAGCTAAATCTTGGTGGCGATGGGATATGGTGAAGAAACCCCTGGGAGAAGAAAGTGGTGATGACAAGCGACAATAAGGGGGAAAACCTATATGAAAAAATCTTGGGTAAATGTAATGGGGCCCACCAGGTGCCAGCACAGACTGAATGCCAAGCCCAACGAGCCTAAGTCTTTATAAATTTTTGCTTGTTTGTTTGAGACAAGTTCTTACTGCATAGCCCTGGCTGGTCTGAACACTCTATGTAGGCCCAGAGCTCACAGAGATCCTCCTCCCTCTCTGCCTCCTGAATGCTGGGACTAAAGATGTGCACCACCAGCCTCAGAATGACTACTTTTAAAGTATGGTACCTAAGGCTGAATTCCTAGCGAAGCAGAGAGACTCCAACACAGTTTAGCTAGTGTGAATGAGAGTCAACTCCTCCACCACCCCCCCACCTCCCCCCACACACACACCAGCAGCAGCAGGCTTGGTCCCCAGTGCTAGAACAGTTTGGGAAGGTCTGGTCTTGGAGGAGAGTTGTCACTGAGGGTGGGTTTGAGGTTTCAAAGGTCCACACCATTGCCAGTTAGCAGTTAGCCCCTCTTCTTCTTTTCCTTCTCATTCCTCATCTCTCTCCCTCTCCTCTCCTCTCCCCCTCTCCTCTCCTCTCTCCCTCTCTCTCTCCTCTCTCCCTCTCCCTCTCCTCTCTCCCTCTCCTCTCTCCCTCTCCTCTCCTCTCTCCCTCTCCTCTCCTCTCTCCCTCCCTCTCTCCTCCCTTCCCCCCTCCCTCTCTCCCTCTCCTCTCCTCTCTCCCTCTCTTGTGCTTGTGGATCAGATGTAAGCCTGCCTGCATACTGCCATGCTCCCCTCCATGGTATGCATGTACCCGACTTCTCTGGAATCATAAGCCCCAAATTAAATGCTTTCTATAGCCAGGCGGTGGTGGCACATGCCTTTAATCCCAGCACTGGGGAGGCAGAGGCAGGCGTATTTCTGAGTTCGAGGCCAGCCTGGTCTACAAAGTGAGTTCCAGGACAGCCAGGGCTACACAGAAAAACCCTGTCTCAAAAAGATGATGATGATGATGATGAAGAAGAAGAAGAAGAAGAAGGAGGAGGAGGAGGAGGAGGAGGAGGAGGAGGAGGAGAAGGAGAAGGAGAAGGAGAAGGAGAAGAAGAAGAAGAAGAAGAAGAAGAAGAAGAAGAAGAAGGAGAAGAAGAAGAAGAAGCTTTCTAGTATAAATTTCTAGTATAAATGCCCTTAGTCAAATAAAAAGTAACTAAGAACCTGGAGAAGAATCTGCCTGGAAGGCAGGTGTATCTAAGTTTGATCCCAGGACTCATATAAAGCTAAGTGCAGTGGCACACATATAGCCCAGTGCTAGGGATAGAGGGAGGCACCCTAAGGTCAATGGTCAACAAGTCTAGCTTAATGGAAGGGTTCCAGGCCAGTAATAAACCCTGT
Source organism: Mus minutoides (assembly GCA_902729485.2). Taxonomy (NCBI): domain Eukaryota; kingdom Metazoa; phylum Chordata; class Mammalia; order Rodentia; family Muridae; genus Mus; species Mus minutoides. The sequence continues at coordinate 1,889,997 of LR753332.1, read as the reverse complement.
CTCTGAGATGGTGTTCCAGAGATGACACATGAGGTTATACTCTGACCTCTACATGCGTGTGTGTGTGTATACACACATGCACACAGACACACGCACAATAAATAAATGGGCTAGTAATGCAGCACAGTTGATAGAGTGTTTACCTGCCATGTACCAAGTCCCTTCATTCAACTCCCAGTATTGCAATAAAATAAATACATAAGAAAATTTAAAAAGTAGGCCTTTCCTTCCTACCAGTTTTTTTTTTTAAGTTGTTGAAAAAGCCCAAGTGTATAGGGTTTGCTGGGGGGGGGGGGGTTGTTTTGTTTTGTTTTTGCCTTTTAATATGTGTTTTGTCTGAATGTATGTCTGTGTACCATAATTGTACATGACACTTGCAGAGGCCAGAAGACTGTGTCAGATCTGCTGGAACTGGAGTTACAGATGATTGGGAACCCTTATATGTGTGGATGCCAGGAATTGAACCCAGGTCCTCTTAACCACTTAGCTATCTCTCTAGTCTCTGTGTTGTTTTTTTTTTTGTTTTTTTTTTTGTTTTTTTTTTTCGAGACAGGGTTTCTCTGTGTAGCCCTGGCTGTCCTGGAACTCACTCTGTAGACCAGGCTGGCCTCGAACTCAGAAATCCGCCTGCCTCTGCCTCCCGAGTATTGGGATTAAAGGCGTGCGCCACCACGCCCGGCTTACAAAAAAAGTTTTAAAACCACTACCTAGCCAAACATGACTATGCATAACAGTAATCTCAAAAAATCAGGAGGTGGAGACAGGAGGATTAGAAACTCAAGGAAAGCCTAGCCTACACAGTAATTCAGAACTGGCCTAAACAAACAAAAGTAAAATAAAATAAAAACCCTACTGACCCATGGGTTAGTTTAGGACTTTAACAAATTGGGTAGTTTATCTCAACACAACATTAAGACTTGGGTTTTGAAGCCAATCAAAGTTCATCTTCTAGCTCAGCAAGTTTCAGAAGCCTTTCTTAGCCTCCTCAAGGTTATTGGAATAAAGGGGATCATACATAAAAACACTTCCTTGTGCTTGGCACCTAACAAACTTTTATAACAATGTTACCACTAAACAAAAGGTATTGCAGAGTACAGAGCGTTTAGCAGCTCAGCCATTTACTAGCAGGTATCTAAACACTAATAAAACCATTCTGTAACTTAAAACTGATACACTTACAAATTTGCTACTTATTCTCTGTGAGGGTCACAATGTAGCATAACTTTACCCCCACAGGCAGAGAAAAGCACTGCATCTGTCCTCCATCACCACCCTGCTCTGCCCTATCGCATCACCAGCATAAGACAAGATCAACCTTCATGACCCTACAGCCCCATTTATTTACATCATGACCTGTAAGACTCAGGTCAGTAGCTACCATACCTTGTTTGGGAATAATGCTGTGCATGTAAGTCACTTTATTCATTAAATGTCAATCTAAACTCATGTAGCTATAAAATATATCTATTTCCTTGTATACCATGCCCCCCCAAAAAGGAGGAACTAGAAGAAATTGACAAAGTCCTAAAGTCACTTTTATGTATGTAAATATGTATGTAAAAATGTATATCTTTTTATTCTTTCTAATTAAAATTGACATTAAGTTAGTAGCCTTTTGCAACTACAGACTGAAGAAGTAAAATGAAAATTAAGATCAAATTACTTTATGGGAAATCTCAGTGAAATTTAAATGAGTATGCACACCAGAAACATTGAGGATACACACAGAACTCCATTACATAGTTATCAACTGATGAGCTAACAGTTCCTAAACACACACATTCAAAACAGCAACAAAATGCTCAACTAATTCATATACTTTTCTTTCATGCCTGTAGCCAATAAGACTTGTCATTAAAAGGGGGATTTATAAGAAAGCATACAGGGAAGCATTGTTTAAAGGTAACCAACCTCAATGTCCCATCCAGCCCAGGAGTCACTCATTTTCTTTGTCATTGTAGAACTATTAACATAGAGTCAACACCAGTTCACATCGGTCAGAGTAGTTACTAAAGCTCAGGACGGGCTGGAATCACAGAAACCTGGCAATAAAGATCCCAGGCAGTTCCAGAAGTGAGTATCACTCAGTACAGCACTGGAACTAACATCATCATCATTATCATAATAATAATGATGATGATAATACCTGCAGTCTCGAAGAGTTTGAAGTAAGACAGAACAGATCAACCCTGCTGTGTGCAAAGTTCAAATTCACCACAACTTCACAAATAGGCTAGAAGATAGCTTAAGAAAGGCCTCTGCAATAAATTATAAATTGAAAGAAGCAGGCTGGCGAGATGGCTCAGCGAGTGAGAGCACTCACTGACTGCTCTTCCACAGGTCCTGAGTTCAAATCCCAGCAACCACATGGTGGCTCACAACCATCCGTAATGAGATCAGATTCCCTCTTTTGGTGTGTCTGAAGTCAGTTACAGTGTACCTATGTACAATAATAAATAAATCTTAAAAGAAAAATGAAAGAAGCAAATAGTCAAAATGTTACTTTAAGTCCATGATCAAGAACCTTTTTGGTACACAAAAGACTTCTAGATGGGCGTGGTGGCGCACGCCTTTGATCCCAGCACTCAGGAGGCAGAGGCAGGCGGATTTCTGAGTTCAAGGCCAGCCTGGTCTACAAAGTGAGTCCCAGGACAGCCAGGGCTACACAGAGAAACCCTGTCTCGAAAACAAAAACAAAAACAAAAACAAAAACAAACAAACAAAAAAGAATTAAGAAGACTTCTTCCAAAAACAAAAACCCCATGCACAGAGTATCTACCCTCAAGGACAGAGAGTACCTACTATGCGGCCAGATATTAGGCACACAGGCGGTCAGGTAAATTCGTTTGGGATTCTTTGCTTCTGGCAATTCTGTTCTCCTGTAACCATTACATATTCAGGTTTGTGTTAGCTCTGCCCTGGTCAAACTGTTCAGTTTTCTCTCACAAGTCTGCCCAGAAAGCATCACACCACAGCAGCAGCAGGACCAGAGAGCTCTGCTCGTAAGCCAGTGAGGAAGTGCCGCCGAGACACAAGACTGCAGACACTTCAGCTTATTGAAAACATGCAAGAAACTGCCAGCCTGCTTCCTTCTACCTGGGAATTTAGGGACATACCAAGTGTTCATGACACCAAGAGATGCATGAAGCTAAGAAAGCTCACATCATCTGCCCTTCTAGCCCCATGATGTAAGGGTGTTTTTAGAGAAGATATTAACTTTAGTAAGAAGGTATTTTCTGTTCACATCCTCTATAAATACCCCTTACATTTACACCAGGTGGTTACAAAAGTCTGAACAGTCTCGTTTGCCTGATGTATGACTGTTAAAGGGGCATTTCCTTACAAAACTCTAAATCAGTTTTCCTATTTGCATATCCCAGGTTTATGCAGCGATGCTCAACTTAAAAATCACAGGTGGGTTGCTCAGTAAATCAAAGGCTCCCAGAAGATTAGGCTCTGTGGAGCTTCTTGGAATTTACCACTGCACTTCCCCAGCCTGTTTGAATGCAGATGACTCCAACTTGATCCTAAAGTTATACATCAAAATATCTCAGAAGAGCATTAGTCTATTTTAGTACTTTTACAGCTTACAATACATAAAGTGAAGTGCTAATTCCATATTCGTTTTTTTAAGTAAGGATTTCAGCTTTTTTTTTTTGCAGTGAATACCACCGGTTTTATGGAAAAATACAAAATACTTTGTAACCAAATTTGGATCACCAAATACACCCTACTATAAGAAACAAAAGCATAAGACATACAAACCAAACGCCCCCTGTTCAAAATCTCTCAACACACACATACACAGCCCTACCGTGGCCAAATGATTAACTACACTCACTTAATAATAGGCCACCTTTAATCAAATAACAGACAAATGGAACCAGTCGAACTTCAATTCCAGTGCTGTCTCAGAGTAGGGGGTGTGACCTTGGGCAAATTATTCCAATCTCTCCAGGCCTCAGTTTCTTCATCTAGAAAGGCTGCAGACTGCTTCTCCTTTGTCCAGAACCAAAGACAGGATGGCTACTAAGCCCTTCTAATAGTGCTCAGTCACACAGGCACCCCCTCTCACCCACCCCCCCAAAAATAAAACGATAGTTGCGATTACTGGCCGACCACACTCCCCGCCATCCCCACGTCTCTCTCATCCCAAATCCAAAACGCAAGAAGCCAAACTCTTCTGACCCACAACACAAAGAAAGTGCTTGGTTTCTAAAAAGGTGTCTGGGACCGCAGGCGGTGGGTCCTCCAGGTCCTCAAATGAATGAATGAGCGTTCAGCGGTGGCTGGGCAGGTAGCTGTCGCTAACGAGCACCTCTGCCACTTGGAGGTAACTGTCTTCCAGCATCAATTAAACACCCACAAGTACACCGGGAGCCAAGCACTCGGCCGTGCTCACTCTCCCCGAGACAGCGGGCGCCGGGCAGCCTCCAGTGCCCACCGGCGGCCTTCATTCATTCTCCGTCCCCAGCCCCGGCGGCTGCGGTCGAGGCTCGCGCCGCGACCCCACCCCCGGGTCCCCGTGCCCGGCCCGGGGTCTCGGACCTGCGCGGCGCACCCCCGCGGGAGCCTGTCACCGCAGCAAGCGAGGGGGGCGGGTTAGCGGGGCCACCTCGGGCCCGCAGCGGCAGCCAACCATGCCATCGGACGGAGCGGGTCCGCCTCGGCTCCCAGGGGCCCCAGCAGCCCAAGCCGAGCCCCGCCGGAGCCAGCGCGCGATGAGGGCGAGGAAGAAGCTCCCTGAACCCCCTTCCCCGGACCCCCGACTCGGCTAACGCGCTCCGCAGCGCCCCACAGCGTGAGGTCACGCTGCCAGAGCTGCCCCGAAAAGCCCACAAGGAAAAGAAGGGGAAACACCCCCGTACTCACCCACCGTCTCCTCCCCCTCAGCTGTTTACCTCACAGTCCCTCCAGCCTACAGGGCGCCGCCATCTTGGACGCGCAGCACCTCCCCCTGGCGTGAAGCGTCTCCGAGCGGCGGAGGCCTCCGCTATAAAAAAGAATCCCTATTCGGGTCTCTCCTACGCTCCGAGCCTAATGTCAGATGGCCAGAGACTCAGCCTCTCCAGACAGGACAGGATACACCACTTATGACGATACAAGCTGACCGAGAAAAATAAAACCGAAAGAGATTTTAATGTGGGGGCGGGGACGGCGGAAGGATCGCAAAGGTGGGGGCCCACTGAGAGATCTTGTGACTCTGAAGGAGGCCGAAAGAAGTCCCGGGGCAGAGGGCGGAGCCACGAGAGCGGCCGAGGGGTGTGGTGGGGAGGGGCGGCCACGTGATGGTGACAGGAGGCGCGCGCTCGGAACAAGCACAGTCAAAAACAAGCTGGCAGGGCTAGGCGCAGTGGAGAGCGCTGGCCCATCCGAGCCAGATCCCTCTGCCTTTGGCACACCTGCCACCTTTGGGGTCTCCCTGTAGGTGTTCCTATTTCCAAAGGAGCCTCTGGGATCCGCTTGGATGGACAGCCTGTCAATCACAGCAAAAAGGATGGGGCTTCCCCCCAACCCCCACTTTTTCCTTTGCAGAAGAGAGTCTGTGGAGTGATATGTAGAGGCCAGCCTTAGTCAGAGGATGCAGTTCATGTTGTAAAGTCAGAATACCTTGATTTACTTGCATGCCATGACAAGGTGTCAAGTCTTTTCAAACCTACCAGCTGTGGTGCAAAGCTTTTCAGAGGGATATCAGAATGTATATAGTTTTCATTTGCTGTTATTTTCCTTACTTGTATTATTTTTGATTAATTATGTATTTATTAAGGTTTTCCAAGACAAAGTTTCTCTTTGTGCCTTGCCCATCCTGGAACTTGCTCTGTAGCCCAGGCTGGCCTGGAAGTCAAGGGAGTTTTCTGCCTCTGCCTTCCAAGTGCTGGCTTTAAAGGTGTGCGCCGCCGCCGCCACCACCACCACCACCACCACCACCACCACCACCACCACCACCACCACCACCACCTGGCACTGTGTATTTTTTGTTTTGGTTTGTTATTGCTGTATTTTGTTGGTTTGGGTTTGGGTTTGGGGTTTTATTATATTTAAACTTATATAATAAGACCTAGTGAAAGATGATAAGGGGGGAGCTGGAAAAATGGCTTTGCCGTTAAGAGCATTTGCTGCTCTTGCAGAGGACCAGGGTTAGGTTCCCAGAACCCACATGGCAGCTCTCAACCACCTACAACTCCAGTTCGAGGAGGTGGCGTCCTCGCCTGGCTTTCTTGGGAACTAGGACTTCTCTCCTAAGCATACGTAAAAGAAGATCTCTCCTTACCTTTCCCTCCCCCCACTTCTCTCTCCATTCTCCCCTCTCCATTCCCCCTCCTCCTCTCCCCCTCCTCCTCGTGTGTCCCTGGCTGGCCTCTTCCCTTCTTTCTCTCTTCTTTTCCTCTCCTCTCTCTCTCTCCTTCTCTGTCCCCCTCCTTTCTCTGTCTCTACCTCCTGCTCTAGGTCCCCTTTCCATCCCACCAATAAACCTGGCTCTCATTCTTGTCCATAAGCTATTGAGAGAAGGCAGAGGAGGGGCAGGCACCTTAATATAAATAAAACTCAAAGTACTTTGAAGTACCACAAGACTCAGTAGCACTGTGGAAATTCTATTTACTTCTGCGCCAGGGTGAGTCTCTGCAGCCCAGGCTAGTTTTGAACTAGAGATTCTCTTGGCTCAGCCCTTCCCACTGCTTGGATTGCAGAAGTGCACTACTGTCCTAGTTTGCTTTCTGTTACTGTGATGAAAACCATGACCAAAAACAGCTTAGGGAGGAAAACGTTTATTTCTTCTCACGGCTTATAGTCCATCATGAAGAGAAGTCCTGGCAGGAACTCCACACAGGACCGTGGAGAAACAATGCTTCCGGGCTTGCTCTCATGGCCCCCTCTGCTTGCGCCTTCATACTATGCAGGACCACCTTCCCATACAAGACCCCACCCACAGTGGGCGGAGCCCTCAGCCCCTGTTACAGGCCGATTTGATGGAGGCATTTTCTCAGCTGAGATGACCTCTTCCCAGATGATCCCAATTTATGTTGAGTTGACCAAATAAACAACCTAGCCAGCACAACTGCCTACTCTCAGGTTGGATTTTACATAAAAGCTGATTTTTGTGAAATAGAAGTAGGAGAAGAGGCTGCAAAGAGTAAGATCCCAGACACGGGGTGTTGAGGTTTATGGAGCGAGCACCTCAACGGGCCCTGCCAAGATGTTTCCCCTGAAGAATCAGCCAGGAGACAGACCTAATATAAAAAAGGTTTATTGGTGGGATGGAAAGGGGACCTGGAGCAGGGGGTAGAGACAGAGAAAGGGGGGGGGGGACAGAGAAGGAGAGAGAGAGAGAGGAGAGGAAGAGAAAGAGAGAAAGAAGGGAAGAGGCCAGCCGGGGACACGTGAGGAGGAGGGGGAATGGAGAGGGGAGAATGGAGAGAGAAGTGGGGGAGGGAAGGTAAGGAGAGGTCTTCTTTTATGTCTGGCTCCTGGCTCCTACCTGGCGGGTGGAGACACAAACTGTTGCTAGGTAACTGTTGGGCGGAGCCAAGAGGAATTGCTAACACAGGAAACAAGAAGAACAAGACCCTTTCAGCAAGAAAATTCTCTGAGTTGTGGAAATAAGTTTGGAGACTTATTGGGTCCCAATGCAATACGGCCTGGGAGAAGAAAACAGTTGCTGTGAGTGGGGCTGTCTGCATGTTGAAGCCCTAAATGGGTTTTGCTAAGACTACTGTTAGACTCCTGGTAGGGGTTCTCTGGGAGAAATAGAAAAATGTATTCTTTCTAGGCTCACTGGCTGCCATGAGCAGAATCCAGCCTATATCGTGGCTTTCTCCCTTATTTCCATCTCTCGTGGGTGTCCTTGGAGCAGTAAATGAGGTCTTGAGCCACACGGGCTTCCTAGAAAGGTAGCAATGATGCCGGGATGCCCCAGGTCTGCTATTGTCATAGAGACAGGTGAGAGACATTGTAGATTCCAGACAGAGTTTGGATGCAGGTTTCCCATCATAGTAACCGGGCAAGCCTTAGTCTCCTCACACGCACAAGGAGTGGTGACTAAAGGAGCGGGGACAAACCCAGGATGCCCTTAAAATGTAGGCAGTGCACAGCCTTACTCGGCTATTGTCAAGTTTATTCAACCTGCGCTCACTGTGAACAGAACATCCATTTTGCACGTTTCAGCTGCCCCAAGCATAAGCCCCGGAGGAAAGGGAAGAGGAGGGATTGGGGTTCTCTCAGCCTTGCTGGTGTATAAGCCATTTCACAAGAGCAGATCCTTGCCTTTACATTTGCGCCCGTGTGAGGAGTTAAGTATGCTCAGAGATTTCCGACGCCACCAGTGGCTGGGAGACTTAGAGGGTTTAAGGAATGGGGGTTCCCCTCCTGGCCCTGCTTCCCTCAGCTTGCGGACCTCGTGGGGATGGAATGTTCTCACAGGCAGATGGGAGCTGTGAGGGGCCATAGGCATGTTGTCACTGTTTATACAGTATCTGGAAGAAGAGTGGTAATTGTTGGCAGGATATGGATCACAGGGACCGCTGAGGGGAGGCAAGAACACAGGCAGATTGACAGTCTGGCCAGTAGCTGTTTTACCAATCCAGGCTCTTCAAGATTGATTCCACACAGCACCCTAGAGCCTCCCTGTGGCAGGGGCTCCCTAACCATGACCAGTGTGGGCAGATGGTGTTGATCTGATACAGACTGTGGGCATCTGTCACTTTAGTCCATGTAGCATCTTCTCTCTTCTGAGGCTGTGAATTTCCCTCCCCCTTTCTACTTGTGGTAGTGGCCCAGGCCATCATAGCACAGGCCATCAAGCATGGATCAGGCCTCACCAAGGCAAGATTCCCATCTTCTAGCTAAGCTGACAGGCCCCTGTTTGAACATGTGACTGGAACTTTTGTTTGGAACTCTCCTACCAGCACAACTGCCTTCTTCAACTTGTAAAAGACGATCCCATATGGGCTTGGGGACTTTCCATTCCTTCATAGAAGTAGTGGGCAGAGAGGGTCCCTGGGTCCTCACCTGAACATCTAGTCACTCCTTCCAGCCAGTTATATGCAACTTACTCTAAGTGCACCTGGCTTGGGGTCTCAGAGACCAGATAGGCTATAAAATATAACCTTGGAAGAGAATGGGAAGAGGGCTTTATCTACACAGGCATGGAGGAGCCATCTTTCACGCTGGGTACAGACTTTCTATTACGACAATTCTAGGGTTACCCACACTTCTTCCCTAACCCCTAAGCCATGGTCTCATAAGCCTTATAAACTCACTGGTTCACTACAGTGATATTTGGTGGAGCCTGACTTTGGTTAGAAGGGGTCTCTAGGAGGCATTGCTTTGTCTCTCACTCCCACCCCAAGGAGAAAATTCTTGTCAAGGCATTTAACCAACAAAAGTGCTTTCCTGGGTGTTTAAATACAAGCATGTAAAAAGATATTTCCCCCTTTTTCTAGGTTTACTAAATCAGGATAGGGAAGCTATACAAGAATTCTGGCAAAAACAAAATCCAGAGTCCTGAAGGGCCTAGGAGATCGTTTTTGGCATGTAAGCATAAAGGTTTACATTTGACCCCACGGACCCACATAACAAAGCCAGGCATGGTGGCACACCATGAGGGCGATCTCATCCCTTGGGAGGTAGAAGAGGGGTGGGTAGAAAAGCCCCACAGTCCCTGGTCCCTGGTCCCTGGTCCCTGGTCCCTGGTCCCTGGTCCCTGGTCCCTGGTCCCTGTGGAGTGGGAGCTAACGACAGCTCCACAGTAGCTGGTAGCAGAGAGGAAGCCCTCAAGACTCTTGCTGGAGAAGACAAGAGCCCTGACCCAGAAGAATACAGATTTAATAATGAGAAACCCAGAGCCCTAAAGACAAAGGACACCTTGTAGGACACAGGACGTTGCCAGTGACAAGGCTGTGCCTCCTGCCTCGCGGTAGAAAATCTTACTGTGTTTTTTAATACATTACTTTTGCTGACACCGGCTTTGGACAAGAAGCACAGGCCTCCTGTGACCATGAACGTTCTTTCCCTGGGTCACACCTCCAAGGCTCAACTCCAAGTTAATAGCCATGAGGACCTCCATGATAGCACAATGCTCCGAGCTTGCTCTACGGCCATGCCCACCTCTGTTTCTTCAGCCCAGCTCTGTACTCATGAGAATGTGGTATAGGTTCGTCTCCCACCAAATTTAACTGTTCTGTTGTTTCCAGTCAGTGAGACAACCCTCTTTAAACATCTCAAATCAAGGTTTAAAAAAAACAAAAAACAAAAAACCCAGATGCGGGGTCTAATTAAGAGCTTTGCTGCCGAGCCAAGCATGGTGGCACACGCCTTTAATCCCAGCACTCAGGAGGCAGAGGCAGGCGGATTTCTGAGTTCGAGGCCAGCCTGGTCTACAAAGTGAGTTCCAGGACAGCCAGGGCTATACAGAGAAACCCTGTCTCGAAAAACCAAAAAAAAAAAAAAAGAGCTTTGCTGCCCCTGCACAGAACAACTGCCTGTAACTCCAGGGGATCCAACACCCTTTCCTGGCATCCTTGAGCACTTTCACTCACAAGTGTACACTGAGGGAAAACACTAGAACCAAAAAAATCTTGGGGAGGAAAGAGTTGATTTCATCTTACATCTCTATGTCATTCTCCATCACTAAATAGAATTCAGGGCAGCAACCTGGAGGAATACTGCTATTGCCTTGCTTTCCATGACATGTTCAGCTTTCTTTCTTCTACACCTGCATAGGGATTGGCACCACCCATAGTGGGCTGGGCTGTCCCACATCAATCATTAATCAAGAAAGCACCACACAGGCTTGCCTACGTGCCAATCTCATGGATGTGTTTGTTCAACTGAAGTTCCCCTCCCCTCAGCTGATTCTAGCATGTGTCAAGTTGATTTAAAACAAAACAAACTAGGAGTTGGGCAGTGGCGGCACATGACTTTAGTCCCAGCACTTGGGAGGCAGAGGCAGATAGACGTCTGAGTTCAAAACCAGTCTGGTTTACAGAGTGAGTTCCAGGCCAGCCAGAGTTGCACAGAGAAACCTGTCTCGAAAAACAAACAAATAAATAACATCTAGGGACATGGGGACAAGCTGTGTGATGAAAACAAAACAAAACAAAACAAAACAAAAAAAAACAAAAACAAAAAACCTGTGCTGGAGAGATGGCTCAGTGGTTAAGAGCACTGACTGCTCTTCCAGAGGTCCTGAGTTCATTTCCCAGCAACCACATGGTGACTCACAACCATCTGTAATGGGATCTAATGTCCTTTTCTGTCATGCAAGCATATATGCAGGTAAAATTCTATATACACAATAAATAAATCTTAAAAAAAAAAAAAGATAGAAGAAAAGAAATCAGTGGTCCAGAAGCTGCCTTTATCACACGTCATTGTGGTCATGTAGTCCCAAGGCCCTAGATAGGCCTGGCTGTCACCTTTCTTTCCCTGCCTCTACTGGGAAAATCCCTTATTGGAGGATTGTGTACCTCTGACAAGAATCTTAGATAGTCTTTTAATTTTTCTGACAAACTTGTGGGTGAACTTGTAGCTCTTCCAGGGCATCCAGGTTTAGTTCTCAGCACTAGGGAATCTGACTCCCTCTTTTGGCCTCAACAGGCACCCATGTTCATGAGCACATACTCAGACACACACACACACACACACACACACACACACACACACACTCTCTTTTAAAATGCATGCCCTGCCTCTGGTACTTTATGATTTTCTTCGGTTTTTTTTTTTTTTTTTTTTTTTTTTTTTTTTTTTTTTTTTTCTCTTTTTTTTTTTTTTTTTACTTTATGCTTTTATCACATATTTTACTGATAAGTAGATTATAAACCTCAATAAAAACAGTTATTATGCCGGGTGTGGTGGTGCACGCCTTTAATCCCAGCACTTGGGAGGCAGAGGCAGGTGGATTTCTGAGTTCAAGGCTGGCTTGGTCTATTAAGTGAGTTCCAGAACAGCCAGGGCAATACAGAGAAACCCTTTCTCGAAAAACAAAAACAAACAAACAAAAAAAATTTATTATTTTATTCTTTTTTTTTTAGATTTATTTTATTTATTATATGTAAGTACACTGTAGCTGTTTTCAGACACTCCAGAAGAGGGCTCCAGATCTCGTTACGGATGGTTGTGAGCCACCATGTGGTTGCTGGGATTTGAACTCGGGACCTTTGGAAGAGCAGTCGGCACTCTTAACCACTGAGCCATCTCGCCAGCCTCTTATTACTTTATCCTTAAAGAATCAGTTACTTGCAGAGTGTAGTACAGCAATCCCAGCACTTGGGAAGCAAAGATGGGTGGATCTCTGAGTTCGAGGCCAACCTGGTCTACAGAGCAGGACAGCCAGGACTATATAGAGAAATACTATCTAAAATAAAACAAAGAATCAGTTACACTGGGGCTGCAAGGATGGATCCATGGTTAGGAGCGCTTGCTTGCTCCCCTTACAGAGGACCCACAGAACAGCTCACAGTGACCCGTGACTCTGGCTCCAGGGGATTAACTGACTTCCAAGGGCATCTGCACACACAAGCACATTCCTCAACACAGATGTACATATATACATATAATTAAAAATAAATCTTTTTAATTTTTGTGTTTTTTCAAGACAGGGTTTCTCTATGTAGCTTTGGCTATTTTAGAACTGCCTCTATAGACTAGGCTGGCCTCAAACTCAGAGATCTTCCAGTCTCTCTACCTCCCTAGTGGGAGACTAAAGGCATGCACCACTACACCCAGATCCAGAATGTGTATATATATATGTATGTGTGTGTGTGTGTGTGTGTGTGTGTGTGTGTGTGTATGTATATATATATATATATATATATATATATATATACACACATACTACTTTTTGTTTTGTTTTGAGATAGTCTTATCATGTAGCCCTGGACACATGGAACTCAATATATAGACCAAGAGTTTATGCCTGCCTCTTCCTTCCAAATGCTGGGATGCAAGACGTGCACTACCACACCCAACTCTACTTTTTTAATGTAAGTATATGCTTTGCCTGCATGTATGTCTGTGCACCATATGCGTTCTTGGTGACCATGGAGTCCAAAAGAGGGTGTAGGATCCCCTGGAACTGGAGTTACAGACAGTTGTGAGCTGCCACGAAGGTGCTGGGAACTGAACTCATGTCCTCTGCAAGAGCAGCCTCTTACCCACTAAGCCATCTCTCCAGCCTCAAACCTACTTTGTGTGTGTGTGTGTGTCTGTGTGTGTGTGTGTGTGTGTGTGTGTGTGTGTGTGTCTGTGTGTGTCTATGTGTGTGTGTGTGTAGAGGAGGCATGGTTCTTTCTTTTTTTTTCCTCTTCCCCCCGCCTTCAGCCCTGCTTGCTCCAGCCAGCCCCGCTCGCTCTGGTTGGTCCCACTTGCTCAGTCCCTGCTCTCTCCGGTCCAAGGATTCATTTATTATTATTCATAAGTACACTATAGCTGACTGCAGACGCACCAGAGGAGGGTGTCAGATCTCATTATGGGTGATTGTAAGCCACCATGTGGTTGCTGGGATTTGAACTCATCACCTTCAGAAGGGCAGTCGGGTGCTCTTACCCGCTGAGCCATCTCACCAGCCCCAGCATGATTCTTTCTACATAGCCCTGGTTGTCCTGGAACTTACAAAGTAGACCAGGCTGGCCTCAAACCTGGCCTTCGAAGTGCTGGGATTAAATATGTGTGCCCCATGCCTGCCTTCTCAAATCTACTTTTTAAAGAATGAAATATTTTGAGAAAATGTTGTATTTGTTCAGATGTTCACTCCCCATTCCTAGCATCTGTCCCTTCTTATTTTTTAAGACTTATTTTATGTGCAAGAGTGTTCCATCTGCACAGAAGCTTGCATGCCAGAAGAGGGCATCATATCCCAGAACAGATAGTTGTGAGGCACACTGTGGCTGCTGGGAATTGAACTGCCTCTGAAAGAACTGGCAGTGCTCTTCCCCTCGGAGCCATCTCTCCAGCCTACATCTGTCACTTTTAATGGAGATCTACAGTCTCATCAGCACCCTTTCCCTTCCCTTACCACTGAGCTGAGTCCCAACCCCTCATGAAGGTTCTTAACAACTGTGGACTGATTGGTTCTAAAGCATTGTGAGTATAAGGGTTATCTAGGAAAACTGAACACACACACACACACACACACACACACACACACACAGAGAGAGAGAGAGAGAGAGAGAGAGAGAGAGAGAGAGAATGAGATCTTTGGCCCCACACCATTATGGAGCCTGGGAAGTCCAAACTCTGCAGGGTGTGTTTGCAAGTTGCCAAACAGGAAGAAAAAAAAAATGTTGCAGGTCAAGTCCAAAGGCCAACTATAGCCAGACTTACCCCAGCTTGATGGAGATGAGTCTGTTCTCCTCAGCCTCGCTCCAATTTGTCATGGCCCACCCACTTCATGGTACAAAATGTTCTTTGTTCTTAGTCCACTGATGTAAAAGTACTCTCACGGATCCTCCAGAATAATGGTTGACTGCACTTGATCCCTCAGAAGTCCAGGAGAGGGATACTCATGAACTTTATAGACCAGAGAGACAGGAACGTTTAAGGGCAATTATACTACTACCCAGCAAGTGTTCCAGTAGACTTAAGCGAAGAGCACTGCAACAGCACACACACCCAGCACCTCTCTTGCTGATGACCACACTTCAAATGTGAAGAAGAGCAGTTAGCCAGGAAAACAGAAGCCTGTTAAGACCAGTCTAGGAAGAGCAAGAACACCGGAGCAGTCAGGACTTGACTAGGAGGTACAGGAGACGAGACACAGGGGACAAGAACCCAACCCCACGCTGCTCTGAGCTTTTGCATGTGTATGTGTAACCTCCAAAGCAACCCAATCCAGTGGCTATAGCTTTATAAAAAAAAAAAAAAATTGGGCTGGTGAGATGGTTCAGCGGGTGGGAGCACCCGACTGCTCTTCCGAAGGTGATAAGTTCAAATCCCAGCATCCACATGGTGGCTCACAACCATCTGTAACGAGATCTGGCGCCCTCTTCTGGAGTGTCTGAGGACAGCTACAGTGTACTTACATATAATAAATATAATAAATCTTTGAAAAAAAATTGAGTAAGCTGGGTGGTGGTGCACGTCTTTAATCCCAGCACTCTGGAGGCAGAGGCAGGCAGATTTCTTGAGTTCAAGGCCAGCCTGGTCTACAGAATGAGTTCCAGGACAGCCAGGGACATACAGAAAAACACTGTCCTGAAAAACAACAACAAAAAAAAAAAAAAAGGAAGAAGAAAAGCAAAGCAAAGTGTGTGTGTGTGGGGGGGGGGGGCTGGACAGATGGCTCAGTAGTTAAGAGCACTGACTGTTCTTCCAAAGGTCCCGAGTTAAATTCCCAGCAACCACACGGTGGCTCCCAACCATCTGTAATGCCCTCTTCTGATGTCTGAAGACAGCTAGAGTGTACTCATATAAAAGAAAAGCAAAAGGGAAAAGAAACGGAGTCACAGGGTCTGGCCTCAGTCATCAGTTAATGGGCCTGTGCAAGGACCACTGGAGATGCAAGCAGACCAGGTCCTGAGAAGGCCAGCACGTGAAGGCATCTCATCTTGATGTCTGCTGGGGTGTGGAGAATGGAGAGAGGAGTCAGGGCCATTTCAGACTGGACTGGTGAGCTCCAGTTTCAGAGAAGGACCCTGTCAAAAGCAAACAATCAAAACCAATGTGGGGATTAATAGAAGAAATACTGAAATTGTCTTCTGGCCTCCGCATGGCTCAATGGATGAGTACACACTTCCCATGTACAGAGAGAGAGAGAGAGAGAGAGAGAGAGAGAGAGAGAGAGAACTACAGAAAAAAGAAACAAAGAAACAAAGAGTACTAAAACCTTTGGAAACTGACGTGACCTTGGCGGCTTTGGAAACTGACGTGACCTTGGCGGCTGGCTATTGGACAGCTTTAGGAAATGCCCGTCTTTTGTATACTTATATGATAACTACTCTTATTTTCAGGAGAAATTTACTCAAATGTGGGTGAACTGTCCTGGTGTCTGTATTTTCAAACTATTCTATCAGAACTGAGCATGTTGCATAAACTTCTATGTGGATGTATAGAGAACAGACAGATTTGGCAAACACTGTGATCTAGTGTAGATGACCCAGAGTGTTCATGAGATGTGGCTTGTTTGCTTGTCTGTTGGGATTTTATACATAAGACTTGAGAAGGTATTTGAAAAGCAACATACAGTCAGGTAGAGGACCATGCTCCGGAACTCTGACCAAATCCAGCCAGAGAGAAGGTTCTCTAATAGCAGCCCCTGCGTGCAAAAAGAGATGCAAATTGGGTACAAATCCTGGCTTCCTTGTTGATGCCACCCCTGCCTCTGTCTTCCAGCCCTTTTCTAGCTCTGATCTGCATGGAAGTGGAGCCCGTGGGGCAGATGGGGACAGTCCCTGCACAGGAACACTCACTCTCCTGAGCTCTTATTCTTTACTTTGAAGCTTTGTATCTTCTACCTGCAATGAAAACTCCCTCCTTCTCCCCACTAGGTTGACATAAGGGAACCTATTCTCTCTCTTTCCCTCTCTCTCTCTCTCTCTCTCTCTCTCTCTCTCTCTCTCTCACACACACACACACACAGAAAGAGAGAAATGGGCAAAGCATAGGTGATATTCATTCATTAAGTGTGTATGGTCCATTGAGATGACATCTTATCAGTGCATGTTTCTATACACTAGGGAACGATGCTCTCCTGCTTAGGCCATGGTGTCAGCATACCCAGGGACTGGTGCTGTTATAGAATTCTACTAACCATATTCCCAGGAATCCCAAAATGCTTCCTGGGGCCAAAGAAGAGTCCCACCACTTTCTCTTTCTCCTTCGCCTCCTCAGCCTTAGGGTAGAATTTCTTGGAGTCTCTTGGGACAAATGCAAAGGCAGAAGTCCCTGGAAGTTTATAGAGCAGTAACCAAATGCCAGGTGTTTCATTAATGATCAACCCACCATGTAAATTCACACAGCCTCCCTGATTGGCCCCAGGCTGACGCTGTCTGCCCTCTCCTCCCCCCATCCCCACCCCCACTCCCACCACTAGCTACCAAGGCATGCGATTAAAGAGAAAAAGGTCAGAGCGCGTGTGTGTGTGTGTGTGTGTGTGTGTGTGTGTGTAGTCAGCTGCTGGTTAAGTCAGCTGAGAGCTGACTACAGTTCAACGGTCTCCTGATGACACCCATGGAAGTATCCTCCAGTCTCATTCTGCAGATGCTAAGTCTGAGGCCTGTTCACTATGTGCTGCCAGTGCGGGTCAAATCCAGCTGTGGTATATAGTCCATACTCCACAGCTGGAGGCTGGCTGCCCTGCCAATTTCCAGTGGGAATTTATGTTTTGTAGATTGAGACATCAAGATTACAGGCAATAAAACAAAGGCCTTCAGAACGAAGGTGAGAGGGGGTGGGGTGGAGTGCTTCTCTGCCCTGGCTGTTTCTTAGGATCCAAGTGGATTGCTTCTTTCCCTCAGTGCTGTCAGAAACACCTGACAAATCTGCTTGAGATGAGAAGGGTTGATATCCTCTCCAAGTCTGAGGTATCATGATCACGGCAGGGAAGATGGCTTGCAGCAGCAGGTCATGATGGATGCACCTGCAGTCATGAAGAACACTGGTGCCCAGAGCATTTCTCATTTTTACTCAGATCAGGACCTCAACCTGTGGAATGGCACCCCCTCATATTCAGGGTGGGTCTTTCCACCTCAGTTAACCCAGGCTAGACATTCCCTTACAGACACACCCAGAGGTCTTCTGGCCAATTCTAGATTCTGTCATGTTGACATTAACCACCATACTAGGTAACCCAGGGGGTCTCTCACTGGGCCTCAGTTTCCCTTCAAGGTTGGCAGCCTGTCTGGCCCTTCCCTGAAGTAGCTTCCCCAGACAGGCTCCTCACACTGACCCCATGCATCTCCTCACACTGACCCCATGCATCTCCTCACACTGATCCCATGTATCACTCTCTCTGGCCTCCTGCAGTGGGAAGCTTTAGTGGTTCCTCCCTGAGTTATGATACACACATGCTAGCTGGCTACTTCTCAGGCAAAAGAGGAGAGTCCAGAGCTCTGACCAGCTCATGTTTGGGCAGCTCACTTGACTATAAAAAGTCAGGTGATGCCCAGTGGTGGTGACACATGTCTTTAATCCCAGCACTTGAGAGGCAGAGATCTTTGAGTTCAAGTCTACAGAGTGAATTCCAGGGCAGCCAGGGCTGCACAGAAAAACTCTGTCTCAGAACAAAGCAAAACAATGCAAACAACAACAACAACAGAAAATCAGAAATGACATCCCTTGAGGTGAGAGAGTCTAAGGCAAAAACAGGGAATTGTGGGTAAAAGTCCTGCATTCTCTGTGATACCCACCCGGGGAGCCCACACTCTCCCTTTCTTGATAAACACCATACCTGATCTTGCGTGCTGAGTATTAGGGTGAGCCTTCAGCTGTGTGTGGGATGGCTTCAATTGTCCTGAGGAAAATCCACAGACTTTCTGGATTCTAATGTAAGAAGCCATTGTGGGGAAGGCACAGACAGGGTTCTGGACAGTCTCCCTAAACCGAGGAACGGGTTGCTAGAGGTGTCTGAGGAAGGATTTGAACTCTGCTCCCCACTACACTGCTCTTCCTGCCTATCATGTCCAGTAGACCAAGGCTCACCCTATGCTCTTTCTCGGAATGTTGTCTCATGGAGGATGTGGGAGGACTTTGAAAAGCTGTTTCTCCACCTTGGGAAGATTCTTCTACCACATGGCTACCCAGACAAATGTACCATTGCCCAGTAATGATGAGGCTGAACTGTAACCATGGCACTCACACATGATGGGCAAAAGATGGAGAGAGGAGGAAGAATGGAGAGGGGGGAGCAAGGCAAAGAAAGGGGACAGGCAAATGGAGACAGGGTAAAAGAAAAAGAAAAGAAAGTAATTAAAAAGACATTAGAATTAAAAATATCCATTAAGAGGCGAATTTTAAATCTGTATTTCTATTTAATCGTATATTATTCTTGTGATTCAAACTGCATCTTTACATTATTTTTGTTTACAGACTTTTTGTTCAACAAAAGGAGGAGAGAGTGCCACCAAAGGAGGAGAGAGTGCCACCGTGTGGCCACACGGTAAATTTCTTCTCTAGGAGCTAGAGTGCCCACAGCATTCCCCACTGTGGGTCCAGCTGATCCTGAAAAGAAGCCTGGGTTTGGAAGAGGCCACAGCCCACCCACCACCACCCCACACTCCCAGCCATCAAGTCCAGGTCTCTTCTTCTCTGCCTACTACTATCTTGCTCTTCAAGCAATGCATGCATATGGGTGTTTTCCTAGCACCAAAATACATAAAGATAAAGCCCAGCTCTCTAGATTCAGCCAGCTCTCTAGATTCAGCCAGCTCTCTAGAGGCCTCACAGAGGGCAAGGGCCAGCCTGTTTATTCTCCGGTTCTTCCTCTTCTGTGTGTGCAAGTGTGAAGAGCAGAGAATCATGTTGAGTGTCTTCCTCAGCGACTCTCTATGTCTGAGACAGGATCTCTCATTATATCCAGAGAGCACTGATTGGCTAATACGTCTGGTTGAAGTGCCCCTGGATCTTACTGCATCTGCTTAGCAAGTGCACAGGGGTACAATGGCATGCCTAGTTTTTTACATGGGTTTCCATGCTGCCACAGCAAGCATTTCACCCATGAGCCATCTCCCCAACCTTTCCACACAGTACCCCTTCTTAAACCATGAGACAACATAATTGGTACCAGAAGTGGGGTTATGGCTGTGGTTATCTGATCACGTGATTCTTAAGCCTCCTGAACCAGTCTGGTAGAAGAATCTGGAGCTTGAAGCCTTGGACATCTGAGAACTCCACGAGCTTACTGGACCATTCTGACAGGAATTTGAAAGACTCGAATATCAACAGAAACGCAGAGAGTGGAGCCCTGGCCAGTGAGGTTACAGAGGTGAACAAAGATTGCGCTGGTAGCTACAATAGAGGCCATTTGTTACTCTCTGGGGGGAAACCTGGGTGCATTCTGCTTGTGTCTTAAAAGTTTGGTTGCGGCTGAATTCATTGGACTAAGTTGTCTGGGTGGAGAAGAAACATCAAGGTAGCATAGCATTCAGGGTATGGCGTTGTGACTGTCACAGTTCTTAGTCATCACCACCAGAGAAAGATAGCAAAAAGGGGGGAAAAAACCCTTTGGGGAAAAGAGCAGGAATTGGCTTAAAGATGCAGGCAAGGCAGAAACAAGAAAAACAGCCGTTTAGAGGATTAGCACCTCTATAGAGAAGACTTGGCTCCAGGGAGATAGCTTTGTGGTTTGATCAAGTGCCTTTCACCAAGCGTGATAGCTTCAGTTCAGTTTCCTGGACCTACGTGGTGGAAGCAGAGAAACAAAACCCACAAGCTGTCCTATAACCTTCACACAGGTGACATGGCAGGTACTTACCCACACATTAGATAGCAGACAGACAAGACAGACAGACAGATGCACAGACAGATAGATGCAGATATAGATAGATAGATAGATAGATAGATAGATAGATAGATAGATAGATAGACAGATAGAGCCATTTTCTCGATATAGATTCTGGAAATTGAACTCCAGTGCACTAGGCTTGTGTGGTATGTGCCTTTTTCCACTGAGCCATCTCACCAGCCCTACATGTTTATGTCTGTGTGCATGTAGCAGCAGCAGCCCCAGCAGGAGCAGCAGCAGCAGCAATAAGTAAAACAACTTCTTAAAGAGAAGCCTTCTTTGTCTCTTTTCTGGGATAATAGGCAAGACCCCACCTGTCAAAAGCTCCAACTTGTAAAAATGCAAATTCATGTGAAAGGAGGGCAGCTGACCTGAGACTATGGCCAAAAGATCCAGTGTTGAAAATCAACTGCCCTAGGAAGTGTTTCTGAGGTTCACTCCCCAAGATGAACCGAGGCCACTCTAGCTGTGGTAGCAGGGGAGCAGACTGCATCCCAAAGCTAACTTTGCAGATATGCAAAAGGGCAAGAGTTGTGGGGTCACAGAGGCTGCACCGGTGGCTTTCCTAGAAGGTCACTGAGACCAAGGAAAAAGCATTCAGCTCTCTCTGCGTCCAGTGAGAGGCTGCTTCATGCCTCTCACCTTCCCACCACAAATCTTCCTTAAGTTGGCCTCTTCACGTGTTTTGCCATAACAATGAGGAAAGTAATTAGCCCATGTAGACAACAAAGGCAGGTGAGAATCCAGACAGTATCTCCATAGCAGCGCCTGCATCCAACCAGATCTGGAGTGGCAAGACAGGGCTATTATGCTGGTGTTGTCAAATTAGTGGACATTAGGGCTGGAGACCCTGCCCAGCAGCTAAGGACACCCAAGTTCAAGTCTCAGCACCTACATGGCAGCTCAAAACCACCTGTAGCCCAATGGGGTTTTCAAGGGGCCCAATGATTTCTTCTTATGTCTACAGGGACCAGGCTTGTGCAGAGTGAGCATACTTACTGTTTGGTTTCAGACCAAACAAGCGACTGAGGTGCATATTTTTACATACTGAAACAGACCTGGCCTCCAGGTTCTCCCAGCATCCCTCAGTCCCTACCTGGCACACCCTGCCCCTAACCCTGAACTTTCCAGCCCAGGGTCTGGGCTGCCCTTCCCCCCAACCCCAACAAGAGGTTCTTTCCTATAAAATCCAGACATTTCAGTCTCTTCCTCTCTCTCCTTCTCTCTCTACCAGTGAATCCTTTCTCTCTTTCTCTCCCCCTCCACTTCTCTCTCCCCATGATGACTTCCCTGGCCTCAGTCCTTGGGGCCAGTGAACTCACCAGAAAGCAACTTCCCAATAAACCTGCAATAAATCTGGCTTGAATTGGCTCACTTCGTTGGAAGAGAAATACTGTATCACATATCTGCAGGCAAAGCACTCAAACACATGAAGTCAATAAATCTAAACCAAAAATGCTAATAGCTTGTCTTGAGTTTCTGCAACTGTCATCTGAAAGGGAGTTGTTATATGACAGAGTGTTGACATTGTGGAAAACACTGACTGCTAAGCTCTGACATGTACGTTTTGGGCCCTCAGGTAAGAGGGAAATCAGGGGTAGCTTTTATACACCCTCTTCCTGGCCTTTGTTTCCTCGATCCTTACTGGGCTCCCCTTAGTCAGTCTCTCACTTGAACTTGGCTGTGAGTTTCCTGAGGTCCTGGTCTCTAGCTCTTTGTGCCGTTTCTCTTCTCAGTCACTCCTCTGAGCCCAGACATCTACTTAGAGATCACTTCCTGGGGGCTGAAGAGATAACTCAGTGGCTAAGAGCACTGGCTGCTCTTCCAGAAAACCCAGGTTTGATTCCTAGCACGTGGTCACAACCTTCTGTAACTTCAGATCCAGAGGGATCTGATGCCCTCTTCTGGCTCTGGCCAGTACTGCATGTTCATGGTGCACAGGCATATGTGCAGGTAAAAACCCATACATATAAAATAAGTAATAAACAGAAGTCACTTCTTTCACTGGACCCCCACATCTGGGTCCATGCTCCAAAGTTCCATGCTCACACTGCATTTTCCCACCTTTCCATCACAGCACTTGTCACCCCAAACCGTGAGTTTCCTTCAGATTGCTCTGCCCCACCTCACAGGCCAGGAACACGTTGGTGTGGCTCCTAGTCTAAAGCCTGCTGTGGTCTAAATATGCTCTTCCTAGAACAGGGACTGGACCAGGAGGTCTCTGGTTTCCTCGTCCATAGCTTGGTGCTGCTATAGATGGGGTTGTGAGGGGCAGGAAAACTTAGTGGTTAAGGATGCTTGCTGCTGCTGGGTGGTGGTGGCGCACTCCTTTAATCCTAGCACTTGGGAGGCAGTGGCAGGCGGATTTCTGAGTTCGAGGCCAGCCTGGTCTACAAAGTGAGTTCCAGGACAGCCAGAGCTATACAGAGAAACCCTGTCTCGGAAAACAAACAAACAAAACAAAACAAAACAAACAAACAAACAAAAAAGGATGTTTCACAGGTCTGGTCCCTAGCTAGCACTTACCACTCACGCCAGGCAGCTAACTGCTGCTTTTAACTCCTGCTCTAGGATCTAACACTCTCTTCTGTCCTCTATGGGTGCTAAGCATGTATGCAAACATTCAATCGCAGCATGTTAGTATACATAAATAAAAATAAAATGTTAACCAGGCATGGTGGTGCACACCTTTAATCCCAGCACTCGGGAGGCAGAGGCAGGCGGATTTTTGAGTTCGAGGCCAGCCTGGTCTACAAAGTTAGTTCCAGGATAGCCAGGGCTATACAGAGAAACCCTGTCTGGAAAAAACCAAAATAAATAAATAAATAAATAAATAAATAAATAAATAAATAAAATAAAATGTTTAAAAGGGACTGGTGGGACTAAAGCATTTCTTTAGTCTTCTGTCATTTGCCCTGTATGGTCATAGCCTTAGAATATGTTTACCCCTATGTAGAGGGCTGCGCCTGAGTCAGCTCAGGCACCATTCTAAGATGGCGCCTACATCTTGTTAGAGCTAGTAAACAACCCCGAAGACATCCTGTTACCACCCCCTGTACAGAGCTAGTAAACAACCCAAAAGCGCATGCCCCTGCTGCTTAACCACCGCCCAGACCGGGGCTTAACATGAGTGATGGCCCAGCAGCCAATCCGGTTAAGACACGCCTCCTCCTTGGCTATATAAGCCGAGGCTTTTCCGGGCTCTGGGTCTTCCTCTTTCAAGGCTTCAATAAAGCAGTCTGTAGAAGGATCCTGGCGTTCGTGTGTTTTCCTGCTGGCAGGAAGGTAGCGCGACGCACAGCTGGTGCCGAAATCCGGGACGCTGGGGACCTCACCATCAATGGTACCGAGGAAGACCCTCCGGTGACGGAGCAGGATTCAGAACTACAGGAATTGGGGGAGTTCCGAGAGGTATGCACCCTGGATTCTTAGGGATTGATTTGTCTAACTTTATGCAGGCAGGAGAAGCTGTGCTCCGGCTCAGCTTTGTTTTCGTAGCAACTCTTGGCTTTATACCCTTGCTACATTGTTTCCACCCTTCCTGCCTAATGGAAGGGAAACAGTCATCATCAGTGCAAGCTAGTCAGGATGCCCTAGAAGAATTACAGGAAAGGCTATCAGAAACGGAATCCGGAAGGCGCCAAAAGGAAAAGAGTAACAGGGACATGTCCAAGCAAAAAGGCCCTTCCCGAGTGGAGAAGGCTCAGGGAGAGAGAGATGGGGGGAAGTACACCCCGGGAGAGTTTGAAAAAATGAAAAGGAGAAATAAGGGAATATGCCCTTGGGAGAAAAACAGAAAAAAGAGGAGAAAAAAAACCCAGAGAATGCAATGGGTGCTGTTACAGCAAGCCTTCCCAGTGTTTGAGGCTACTGAGGGGGCCGGAGTCCTTGCTTGGGTAGAATACATTCAAATCAAGGAGCTTACTGAATCAGCTAATAAGTGCGGGATTCTTAGGAGAAATAAGGTAATTGGATCGGGAGAATAGATCCGGAAAAACCCAAGAAAAGGGGAAGGTGAATTTTTCAGAAATTCCCTGGGGACGCCTAGGTGAATTTTCTCTGGAACTCAGAGAACTTTTTCTATGTACGATGCATCGTTTGTCTATGTGTGTATTTGTGTTCGTGTCTTGTCTGGTTGATTGACTGTTTTGTGTTTTGTGTCGAAAAAGGAGATGGCTGACTATACTATGCTTTACAGTAAACCTCTGGGAATAGGATCTAAGCTAAAACAAAAAGTATTAACAAAGGAAACTTAAAATAGTGGTTAAGTGGTTAAGAATTCTCAAGTAAACTGTAAGATTTAAAAGAACATTCCAGGCTGGTTTGCTTAATTTTTAAAGGGTTATTATTGATTAAAAGGTTTGTTTTTTCCTTTTCACCCTGGTAATTACAGCTAATAGTCTTACATTATGTAAGAAATTTTTATTATCTTTGCTTCAAATGAAGGAAGCTAAGAGTTTGAATCTTTCAGTGTATGCTGTTCCTAAGTGGAAAGTTTTTGTCAGTAGCTATTTCCAATTTTTGCACTCAACTTTAAAGTTCTGGGGAGTAATAATTACTTCATAAAAGAGCCTGGCTAGCTCAGTAGAGCATCAGACTTTTAACCTGAGAGTCCAGGGTTCAAGTCCCTGTTCTGGCAAAAAAGTTTCAGAGGCAATATTTAGGGTTTGAATTATGCTAGAAAATTGTGGTACGAAAAAAATCTAAGAAAGAAATATTGATTCGCTTTAAAATTTTATTTTCAAAAGCTTCTAGGAGATTTTATTTGGCTAAGACCTCACTTAGAGTCTTAAGATGACTCAAACCTTTGTTGGGTATTATCTAAAAAAGACACAAGCTAATTGGTAAATATGAAAGACGTTACAGAAATTTTAAAAAGCCTTTTATGATTGATATTAATTATAATTTATGGATATTAATACTAGCTATTCTTTTTACTCATGACTATTGAATGTGAAATCATTCTTTACCTCAAATTTTAAGGGCTACTGTGGTGCTAATTAAGAATTATAAAGTAAATTCTCAGATATTAAAAAATAAAATTAAAGATGTGTCTTAAAAACCTGACAAAGTGTTAGCTTCTCATTCCAAATGGCAATAAGTTTGGTTATAATTACTCCTTAAGAGAAACAACTAAAAGTGTTATTGCCTATGTTAAAAAAATTTTTTTGGTGTTTGGCATTCAGACTTATACGAATGCTGGAGCTGACTTTAATAGTGAGCCATGTGAAACAATTTAATGTTGTCCATGTGACAGAGAATTTTAATAGTTCTCTAAGATAAACAATTTTTGGCTATTAAAATTTAAATTTAGGGGCTGGTGAGATGGCTCAGCGGGTTAGAGCACCCGACTGCTCTTCCAAAGGTGATGAGTTCAAATCCCAGCAACCACATGGTGGCTTACAACCACCCGTAACAAGATCTGACGCTCTCCTCTGGTGCGTCTGAAGTCAGCTACAGCATACTTATGAAGAATAATAAGAAATGAATCCTTGGACCGGAGAGACCAACCAGAGCAAGCCAGGCTGTCCGGAGTGAGCGGAGCCGAACGGGGACGGCCGGAGCAAGCGGGGACGCCGGAGCTAGCAGGGCCGGAGCGAGTGGGGCCGAACGGGGACGGCCGGAAGGAACGGAGCCAAACCGGAGCAAGTGGGGCCGATCGGAGCGAGCGGGGCTGGCTGGAACAAGCGGGGGCCGTACAGGGGCAGCCAGGAGCAAGTGGGGCTGGCCGGAGCGAGCGGGGTCGAGCAGAGCGAGCAGGGTTGACCAGAACAAGGGGAAAAAAATTTAAATTTAAAAAAAAAACAGGGGCAGAGAGCTACCCCCCAGGACACAAAAAAATGTTGTCTTGAACTTCTGCAGACTGTTTTTAAAGATCAGTCTGTGGTGCATTGGCATTAGATTAACTACTTGCCATTAGAGTATTAATGAACAGGGTCAAAAGACTATAAAAATCTATAGAGAGAGAGAGTCTAGGTTTTTCTCCACAGCATATTGCAGAAACTGACAAGAAGAATTCATCCAACAACTACTGACACGTAAGTTCTTTACTGCCCTGATTGCTACCTCAAGAAGACTGAATGGGGCATATACTTTTAACTTTTAACTGGTCCCAGTTGAGAAAGGCTCAAAGGCCTTACTTTATACGTGTTTTAACTTTATGGGACAGAGTACATGAGAAAATGTGGAACTTAACTTTAAAATCTTGCTAATAGCTGCCTCTACCACTGCATCAGCAATTGCTCTGTCTTCGACAGTCCAGGCAGCTAGTACAATTAATGAGCTCTCAGCCGCTGTAACTAATGCCTTGGACATGCAGGCTGCAGTGAATTCCAAAATTAAAGGAGGATTAATGCTGGTAAATCAGCTCATAGATTTGGTGCAAGAACAAATTGATACGTTGTGGCAGTTGGCCCAGCTGGGTTGTGAACGCAAGTTAACAGGCCTGTGTATCACCTCCATTCAATATGAAAATTTTACATATGCAGCTAACTTGTCTAAGGTTTTGTCTAGACATTTATTACAGAATTGGACTGCTGGTTTTGACGATGCCCTCCGAGGACTGCGATTTGCCATTACTCAAGTTAATTCTACACGCCTGGACCTGTCGATGACGAAAGGTTTTTCCACATGGATCTCATCGGCCTTTTCTTACTTTAAGGAATGGGTGGGAGTGGGACTTTTTGCTATTATTTTTGGATGCGGTGTCTTATTTTTACTATGGATGGTTTGCAGGCTAAAAATCTCAACAAAAACATGACAAGGTGGTGATTGCTAAGGCGCTTGCTGCATTGGAGCAAGGAACTGCTCCAGATATTTGGCTCTCTATGATAAGGAAATAAAAATAATAACAGGTCATGGCACTCACCCTAGAATAATTTTGCAGATAAGGATTGTTGCTTGGTTGCTCTATGGAAACATATGCTAGACCAACCTAAGACAGGGATCTATTGGTGAATGGTTTTCCCAGTGACGGGTAAGGCTAGCAATGGATGTCCATAGTGACCTAGTCAGTTGTTCCTTAGCCCCTGCACACCAGAGGACTTAGTTCCATTGCACCTGGTGGGGTAAGGAAGACATGTTTATAAGCCTTTGATCGCTTAGGCCCCCAACAATATAAGCAACATCCAAGCATTGCAATGTCTAGGCCAGACCTTGTTCAAACAAAACAAAAAGGGGGAGATGTAGAGGGCCGCGCCGGAGTCAGCTCAGGCACCATTCTAAGATGGCGCCTACATCCTGTTAGAGCTGGTAAACAACCCCGAAGACATCCTGTTACCACCCCCTGTACAGAGCTAGTAAACAACCTAAAAGCGCATGCCCCTGCTGCTTAACCACCGCCCAGACCGGGGCTTAACATGAGTGATGGCCCAGCAGCCAATCCGGTTAAGACACGCCTCCTCCTTGGCTATATAAGCCAAGGCTTTTCCGGGCTCTGGGTCTTCCTCTTTCAAGGCTTCAATAAAGCAGTCTGTAGAACGATCCTGGCGTTCGTGTGTTTTCCTGCTGGCAGGAAGGTAGCGCGACGCATACCCCTACAGCATGTAAGAGGGTACAACAGGGGTACCAGTTAGCAGACCTTGACCAAGCACAGAAAAGGGAGGAGGAGGGGGAGGAGGAGGTAGAAGGATGAAGAAGAGGTGGAAGAAGAGGAAGAAGAAAAGGAAGAGAAGTACCCCATTTAAGAACAGATCCATGGGGCTGGAGAGAGCTCAGCGGTTGAGAGCACTGACTGCTTTTCCAAAGGTCCTGAGTTCAAATCCCAGAAACCACATGGTGGCTCACAACCATCTGTAATGAGTTCTGATGCCCTCTTCTGAAGAGATATAATAATAAATATAATATAAATAAATCTTAAAAAAAAAAAAGAACAGACCCATGGAGTAGCTGTTGAATAAGTGAATGAGTGACCACACATTCAGCCCTTAAGGACAAAATGAAGGCACGGCCTCCAAGACTGACCACTTACAGAAATGGTGTTGGCTCCAGAGGCCAGCTAAGGTGGTTTGGGACAGGGCTGTATAGGACTGGGGCTGTGTCCTGGTCCCTGCTTTCCCCAAAATGTGGGAGTCTTAGCCTAAAAGAGACCTGGGTCTGGGGTCCTTCAGTGGTAGCAAGCCTCACCCCCTATGGCCACAGCTTCAGAGCCACAGTTGAACTGGTTGTGCTACACAGCAGCTTGAGGCTAGAGATCAGCCAAACAATTGTGCATTCAGAAAGCAAAAGCTTTGCTAAGGTTATGGGGAGGGAAGTGGGTGTAAAACCATTAAAAATGTCAACAGAGGAGCATTTGAATGAGACATGGCTCAGCAGGAAAGACAGGCAAGTGTAAGTGTATGTGACAAGAAATGAGGGCAGGTTCCTGTCAGGGAACAGTTTAAAAATGTCCCAAGTATGGTCTATTAAGTTTTCTGCATAATGACTCAGTTCCCACTGAGTGCTGGCTGGTAATGTGTACCACCCAAAGAATAATCAAGATGTTTTATAAAGAGAGAACAAGGTTGGGTGTGGTGGCGCATGCCTTTAATCCCAGCACTCGGGAGGCAGAGGCAGACAAATTTCTGAGTTTGAGGCCAGCCTGGTCTACAGAGTTCCAGGACAGCCAAGGCTACACAGAGAACCGAGAACCCCTGTCTCAAAAAACCAAGAGAGAGAGAGAGAGAGAGAGAGAGAGAGAGAGAACAAGGGCTGGGTGTAACTGTCTCCTATCTGTGGCCACCAGTCTGGACCTGTGTCCCTAGTGTTCTGTGTCCCCTTGGGGAGTCTGTTGTGACCTCCGACTGCTGCCACAGGGTTAGCCCCCTCATCAGAAAGGCCTCAAAGGAAACATGTCTTTTCTCTACACTTCGAACCTTGGACTTGCAGTTTCAATCGGGGCTTCCTGTCCGGTGTTTGTTTTCTTTATGAGGGAAATGTAATCTCTCCAGTCCTGGCTGCAAGAGCATGCAAATCAGCTAACAGTGCTCTTTGGTGGAGTTCTCTCTGTATGCAAAACTTCTTGGAATAAATCAGTCATCCCCAAACGGGAGGAGGCCAAGGGGCAGAGCAGGGAAAAGAAAGTGGGGATCAGGGAATGGAGTTCTGCTCAAATGGGGTGAAATGCCCCGCACTGGCCTGGGTGCCTAGAGGGGCCCCCATTTGACCTCTTTGTCTCTCATGCTGCCACTAGGTGGCAGCACAGGCCGGCCATGGTACTTGGGTATTCAATCTGTACTTGGACTTTGCCAGGCACAGGTTCCAAGCACAGGTTCCCCCAAATTCACTGCCTTGCTTTTTTTGTTGTTGTTCTTCTACTCTGCCTGTCTGTGGTTCTGCTGGTCTGTGATTGTTGGGGAAAAACTCCATTTTTTTTTTTTTTTTTTTTAGAATGAGCTCAGTGGGAGACAGAATCCTGTTCGTTAAGAGTGATCTGTACTGGCCCAGGATCCAAGAGCTTTAAAGCACAGGGGCCCCTCTGATGCCCCAGCGCAAGAGTGTGCAATGCTGGAAGCTAGGAGAGGAGAAGCAAGAGGAAGAAGGGAGAAAAAGAGGAGAGAGGAGGAGGAGAGGAAGGAGAGAGGGAAGAAAAGGAAGGAGGATGGGGAAAGAAGAGGAAAGGGGAAGAAGAAGGGAGGGAGGGAAAGAAGGAAGGGAAAGAAATCAAACCTAAAGCAAGGGTCAGGGACTGTAAGTAAATGCTAGACTTTTACATTTTAATAAGTTAGCTACTCTTTTTCACCCAAATGCTACTGAAAGTTTCTGGAGAAATTTCCAGTGGGGAAGAGGCTTCTGTGAAGTTTTGATAAGCAAATGCGGCTGCACTTTCACGCTCTGGTCATTGGCTGACGCTGCAGCCGCCAGATTTTGACACAAATAATCAGATTGAAAATCAGGGAGGGGAACAGAAGACGGGGGAAAACACAGAAACGAAAAGGAGAAGTGTCTGTCTGTGCAGAGACTCGTAACGTTGACAGAGCCGAGAGCAGTCCCCAGGGACAGTGTGGAGGTTCTCGGCTCTTTGGCTCTCGGCTCTCGGCTCTCGGCAGAACTCAGAAGAGGGACAGCTCCCTGACGGTGAGTGCCGCCAGACCCGTGCTGGCTGGGCTCCGCTGAAAAGTTCCGGTCCTGGGTGCCCAAGGCAGGGAGGGTGTCTGTTTCCCTTTAAGGTGAGAGGAAGAATACCGTGGTAGTGTCTCTTCTGGATTTGGGGCTCATCACCAGGGAGAGAAGGAGGAACACGGGCCAGTCCCCATACCCCAAGATAGCGAGCGAG
Organism: Mus minutoides; assembly: GCA_902729485.2. Lineage (NCBI taxonomy): Eukaryota > Metazoa > Chordata > Mammalia > Rodentia > Muridae > Mus > Mus minutoides. Next base: position 1,859,308 of record LR753332.1, on the reverse strand, counting down.
CGAGCGCAGCAACCAGGCTTTCCTCCTGCGAATTCTGTGAAACTTCATTGTAGGCAGCTAGGCTTCACCCAGATACACAAAGTCAATCCCCCTCCCCTTCACACACACAGACACACACGCACACACACACACACACACAGCACTTTTCTAGGGGCACCAGAGGAGCCCAAATTGGTGTCTCCCTGGGCTAGAGCTGCCCTGTGCCAGGAACTCAGAAGGGATTGGTGGCTCTGATGACCATCTCAAAAGTTCCTGGAAGCACCAGGGAGGGGAGTCAGACACACTCTCCTTGGGAATTTACTGAAGGGAAATGACAAGGTGAGGCAGACCAGCCTCCGGGAGCACAGGATGATGGACGGGAGGCACTGCCAAAGGTTGTTGGCTCCTTGAGCATCTGTAGCTCTTCTCACCTAGAGGAAACGGTGAGTTTGAGTCTTGGGTTTCTTAGAAAACAGGGCTCATTGCAGAGATGCCCACAGATGCTGTGGTCTGTGACTGGGTCCTGGGAAAGCCAGGATCTTTATAAGACTACTGTGGGGAAAGTCAAATCACCCCTGGCTGTGAGGTTGGGCAGCCTAGGTGCTGGCAAAGATGTGCCTATCCACTTGTGCTCTTCCAAGTCTGCAAAGTCCTCTGTCAGGAGAGGGATAACGTTTTGATTTGGGGGTCAACTTGTAGAAAGTTCCTTGGGGGAGTCAGGTGGTTCTGGATGATTTAAGTCTGATAGAATCACCCCAGTGGTGTTCACCATTCCCAGAGCTTCAAAAAAGGTGGGTGCTCCCAGGCAGAAACAGCAGAAGACTCCTCCATCCTAAGGCTTTTGTACTGACTCCTTTCTGGTGTCAGTCCCGGCCATCGGGAGTGTGGGGCCTCTGCTCTTAGTGTAGACATGTGCAGACATTTTTGCCCAGTTTTGTTTCCATTGTGGTAAAAATGTGTCCACAGAACTGACCATTTGTTTTGCTTTTGAGTTATGTGGTGTTCTTGGGCATGGGCATGGGACTCTCGGAGTCTACCACAGACTGGACCTCGACTCCTTCCTTCTCTCCTTTCTCACTACATAGCAAAAACAAAACAAAACAAAACAAACAAACAAAACAAAACAAAAAAACAACCTTAATTTCTGATCCTTCTGCCTCCAGCCTCTGGCACTGTGTCCTGAGCTACATTCCCCAGTCCTTTCTGCTTTTATTTCATTATTTTTATTAATCTCTCCTTTCTGTTTTTGACTTAAGATTACTATCACTAACTAGGCATGGAGGCACATGCCTTTAATCCTAGCACTTGGGAGCCAGAGGCAGGTGGATCTCTGTGAGTTTGAGGCCAGCCTGATCTACATAGAGAGTTCCAGAACAGCCAGTATTTCAAAAGAACTACAAAAGTGTTGCTGTTTGTTTGTTTGTTTGTTTGTTTGTTTTGCATGTAAGAGAAATGCAGGGCTCACATGCCCCAGCATGCCAGTGGAGATCAGAGAACTACTTTATAGAGTCTGCTCTCTTTCTGCCCTGTGAGTTCCGGGGACTGAACACAAGTCATCAGGCCTGCGTGGCCAGTGCTTCACCCACTGAGGCAGCTTACTGACCCACTTTATCCCATTTTTGACCAGGCTGATCCAGAACTCATGGGCTCAAGCAATCCTCCTGACTTCCTCGAAAGTATCCAGGACTCAAGATGCTTGGCCCTAGGCTGAGCTCATCTTATGAGCTATTCATTAACTATTAGGCAGATTCATCTTGTTCAACCATGCATTGATCCCCAAGGCTGTGGTCCTTTTGTGAAACTGAGACCCCATCCCTATTAACCAATAACTGTTCTCCTGCCCTCAGCCCCTGCTAGCCTCAAATCTACTCCAGTCTCTGAGTTTGCCTATTCTGTGCAACTAGATATTTGTCCTTCTGTGGCTAGCTTATCTTGCTCCCTCTGTTTGTGGGGTTCATCGTGCCACGCATGCTGAAATTTCCTTCCGTTGGATGTCTGGATCACATTGTGTGCTTTGGCCTGGCTGTGTTCCTTGCTCATCCATCCTGCCTAGACGGACACTTGTACCTCTCAGCTCTTGCGGATGGTGCTACTGTGAGCGTAGATGGCCAGGGGCTCTGAACTCTGTGCTTTGGTGTATGCCCGAAGGTCATCACTCACTTTATTTATGTATTTATTTGGTGGTGATGGCGACTGAACCCTGGGCCTCCCACCTGCCAGGCACTGACTTTAGGTTCCCTAAGGTGACCCAGGCTCTGGGCCGTGACTCCGTGACATGGCCCTGCAGCTCGTTTGCTGCCTCCCTTCCTTCTGTCTTGACACAGAAGGAAGTCCAAAGGGTCCCCTGCAGCTGACCCTGAGAATCAGCCCAGTCTTGCCCAACCCTCCTGAAAAGGGAACCTAACTGGCCAGTGTCTCAGACAAGGTAGGTCAGTCCCTAGCTGAAGGTCAACAGATTGTACATGGGATTTTAGAGTAAAGGGGAAGTTTAGAAATCTCTTAGCCCAACGGTCTCCTCTGAGAGATAGGAAAACCAAACCCAGGTTAGTGGTGCACGCGGTCACAGAATCAGACTCATCTCCCGTGGGTTGCACAAGGTGCCTGGAGTCAGGACATCCTGATGAACCCACTATGCTCAAAGCCTGGGAGTGTAGGAAGTTCCAGCCTTCCAGACAGCTCCGGCTGCAGTTCCGACCCAGGTCCATTGACTAAGTATAGGGATAGAAGGTTTATGAAGGATGATGACAAGGGGCCTCTTTCCGGAGCCCAGATACCATCACTGTCTCTGTTTTATGAAGAAATCCGAGTGTCTTTCACAATCTCTGCCCTGAGCTCTTAGAATGGTTCGTGTGAATCAAAACCGAGTGGTTGTTTGGTTGTTAATTAACTACATTATAGGTAATTGGTTCCTCTTTCTTTCTTTCTTTCTTTCTTCCTTTCTTTCTTTCTTTCTTTCTTTCTCTCTCTCTCTCTCTCTCTCTCTCTCTCTCTCTCTCTCTCTTTCTTTCTTTCTTTCTTTCTTTCTTTCTTTCTTTCTTTCTTTCTCTCTTTCTTTCCTCAGCTAACAAGGGCCAAAAGGAAATTCTCTGGACACTCTTGGCTACTGCTGTAGGCTTGGGGGTCTGACCAAGGCTTGGCTGTCCTGATGGAAAAGAATGCTCTAGAAGGGAAAAGATAGAGCTAAGGCAACCCAGTGGGAGGAAGCAAGAAACCCAGGACCTCTTGCTTCCCGCATAAGCATAAAGCATTCAGTAAGTGCTCACGAATGTAGGATGGAGGTCCTGGTCCTGTGCGGCTCTGCGTTTGGATCAGCTGACCTAGTGTCACCTCTAACTGGACCATGGGCAAAACTGCCTTTAAGGAAATCTGTTTCAGGTGAAGCTGCTTGGGACTCTGTGTGAGGTCTTTGGGGATCAGAGGAATAAGACCTTTTGTCCTAGCTCCCAGGGCCTGCCTCTGTCGGAGTCAGCACCCTCTCTAAGCCTTGAGATCCCCCACCTGCAACCCAAGGACACTTCCTACTTCCCTTTCCCCTGGGACACAATGCACAGAGTAGGGCAGCCCCCGTGGCTTGGTTTCCTCTTTGGTGTAGTGACTGTCTCAGTGAGGACCTGGCATGAAAGGCCTGGCATAGCCTGTGGCACACAGACCACACTGAGTAACTGTTGTCCCTCTGCAGTGAGTATGGAAGGCCTAGATGGACATATCCACTCCCCCTCCCCCTGCTCAGGATTTAGAGTCCCTCAAGTGAAGGGTTGGGGAGATTCAGGGACTGGGGGCAGGAGGGAGAAACCCAGGAAGGGAGGGGGCAGGAGAGGAAGGCTGGCCTAAGAAGATAAGGTCTTGCCTGCTATTTGTACCAGGATGAGCAGAGGTCCTTCCAAATCCTTTGTTTAGAGAACTAAGAATCTGTCAGTGGAAGAGACCCGAGTCTAAGTCCCATCCTTCATTTTAGAGTTCAGAGACTTGACCTTATGCCAGCTCTCTGGTTCACCCTTAAAAGTGCACCTGCAGGGTTGAGCCTGGCCACCCTCTGGGTCCCTTCAGCTCTTCCTCAGTGGGTGGAGATGCCTTGTGATGGCTTAGCCTAGGCATCTGCCATGCACCTTACATGCTCAAGGTTCTTTCTTGCTCCCAGCATTGACTGACATCGAATCAGGCCCCCTCTTAGCTGATCTAAATATAGACTTCACAGCAAGGAGTGCTGGTCCTGGCTACCCTGCAAATAATCCCAACCCCTGATTCTCCCCAGCGGACTTAAGGCTTCTCCTGCCTGGTTTCCCAACCCCTGATTCTCCCCAGCAGGCTTAAGGCTTCTCCTGCCTGGTTTTGGTTCAGCCCCTGGGACAGAGGTGACTCAAGCACCCTTGTCACAAGGCTAAACTCTAAGCTGTCTTTCTTAATCTTGCCTCCCACCCTGGTCTGAGCTGAGGTCTTATCGCCTAGCCTTCACTGTTGTTCGGAGGCGGCCAAATCCGTTTTCCCGCCTTTGCTGGGCATATCACAGATGCAGCCTTCAGTGACTGGCTGGTCATGGGTGGGTCTGGGACTCCTCCCAGGCTTTCTGAGCCTGAAAGAGTCTGGAGTGCAGGGAGGATAAAGGACTCCATGGAGCACTGCACAGGCTAGGACAGGGATAGGAGCCATTGATGGGAGAGGAATCGGATGCTGTCCTAGAGGAGTGGGCAGGAGACATCTAGGGAGGTCGGCATGCTTCCCACCTTAGGAACTGGGCAGATTCTTTGACTCACTTGGGCCTCCGGTTCTCTCCCAGTCCCTGACTAAGAAGTTAAATGATGATTCTTAACACCGGAGCTGATAGACATTCACCTCTCTCTGTCTTCATCCACACGGAGACCGAATGTCCAGATGAAGTGGATGGGTCTCCTCAGGGCTCTTTCCATGAGTAATAGATAGAAAAGCCCCGCCATTTCTGGAGAGGGGACTGCGGGCTTAGGCGCTGACTACAGCAGCTCCCTCTGCAGGACAATACAGGCTTCAATTAAGTCTCTACTTGCCTCACTAGCCTCAAGTCCCTTTCTTTAAGCACAGCCCCCCACCCCACCCCACCCCACCCCACCCCCGTTACAGCTGGGCAGTGAGAACCTAGGATGCTCACCAGCATTCCAGGCTGGGTAGCACACCTTAATGTAAAGGAATTAGCCCGGGGAAGTGGCGAGTCTGCCCAAACCGAACAACGGGCAAGCTGAGGGCTCCCCATGAGCTTCTCTTTTGGAGAGTACTGTTGTTTGTTTTGTTTTGCTTTGTTGGGACAGGGTCTTTCTGTTTGTCCTGGCTGGCCTGAAACATGATCTATAGGCCATACTGGCCTTGAACACAGGGAGATCCTACTACCTCTGCCTTCTGAGAGCTGGGACTAAAGGCACACGCTACCACACCTGGCTTCTCCATGAGCGATTGGATTGTGTAGTCTCTTGAGTGTCAAACTGGACCCAAGAACAACTTTTTTAATTTGTTGTTTGAGGCAGGGTTTCTTATAACCCAGGCTGGCCCTGAACTCATATTACCTGAGGATGACTTTGAACTGTGGCTTCTCCTGCTTCCACTTCCCAAGAGCTGGATTGTAAGAGTGCACCTCCAGAACTGGTTATATGCAGCGGAGCTGCACCCCAGCCCTTCAAGTAGCACTAACTGGGGTCCACAAGTGCCTGCTTCATGGACCCCAGCCAGCCCTTCCTTCTCTTTGCCAACACAGTCCAGGCTGACTCAAGTTTCTAAGCATGAGTGTACTCTGCCTGTGACTAATTCACCCTTCTTGAGGGAGCCAGACGATCAAAGTTAAAGTGTCAATAAGTTTGGTTCCTTCCAAAAAAAAAACAGTTCATGGATCTCTCTGAGCACTTGGTAGCAGGGATCTAGAGAGGCATGGCTCTACTCCCTGCTTTTGATACACAAGTCGCTCTCCCTGCGCCCAGCTTTCCCTCTTCTTGTAGTGAGGGACATCTGGGGAGCAAGGCCTATCTTCAGGCACATCTTAACTTCATGTGATATTCACAGGTGTCAGGTGGATGTGAACTTTGGGGAACATTATACAAACCAGCATGGAATAGTGTGTCTTTGATTCAAAGGACTAGTGCTTGTCACTCTTAGTCACTCCCATTACCCCTCCTCCCCCACAGGTGTGGAGCGCACTCTGAAAAATGCCACGGTCCTTTCTAGTGAAGAGTAAGAAGGCGCACACCTATCACCAGCCCCGGGCACAGGGTGATGACCTGGTCTGGCCTCCTGCCGTAATTCCTGGTGAGTCTGAGCTTAGGCTATGGCCCACCTCAGGCCTGCTTGGCACTGTCTTGATGATGCTGGGGAATTTCCTCTGCATCTAATGATCACTGAACGAACGAATGAATGAATGAATAAATGAATGAAATACTCATCTCCTCTAGCCTTTGGAGTTCAGGGAGCATAGGACTCAGAGCCGGGAAGGGACTATGGCTCCAGTTGAGGTCTGAAGTCGGGGTGCTCTGGGTTCTCCCACATCTGCCTGTTCTGAACAGAGGTGTCAGCAGCAGCAGGCTGGTGTCCCTGGGTCCCCTCTCCCTGAAGATATGGTACCCCTTGCTCTCTGAGGGCATTCCAGAGCTGGTGGTAGTGACTCTTGGGTCTTGTCTCCTCACAGTGGCCAAAGAGCATAGCCCAAGTGCCAGCCCTCTTCTCAGCATACCGCTTCCAAGCCAGACCTTGGACTGGAACACAGTCAAACAGGAGCGGGAGATGTTGCTGAACCAGAGCCTTCCCAAGATGGCCTCAGCCCCAGGTACTCAGCCAGGGTCACTGTCCCTTGCAGGTGCCACAGGGGAAAGTGGTAGCGCCTACAGAGCCTCTGGGGGAGCACTTCTTAGGATCATGACATTGGGGAGCATTAGTCACTGGTCACCATCTGGACTCTCAGCATCTGCTGGACACTTCTGGACAGGCATTTGCTCTAGATGAGGGTGTGTGCGCATGTGTGTAGCAGCTGGGGGGTCCATAGGGCAGTGGCCTGGTGGTCCCTCAGGGGAGGGAGCCGAAACTGCAATGAAGACTCACACTAACGGTACACAGTAGGGCCGCACACTGGAACCCTCAACAGGAGGTCACCAGGGGAGATACAGCACCCAGGCGCCTTATTTCAAAATTAATAAGCTGAACCAGATGTGCCGGTTCATGCCTCTAATTCCAGTACTTGGGGGCAGAGGCAGGCAGATCTCTGTCAGTTGAAGGCCAGTCTGGTCTACATAGAGAGTTCTAGGACAGCCAAGGGTATAGAAAGAGACCCTATTTAGAAAGAAAGAGAGAGAGAGAAAGAAAGGAAGGAAGGGAAGGAAGGAAGGGAAGGGAGAGAGAGAGAGAAAGAGAGAGACCGAGACCACTGGTGGCAGTTAGGAATAGTCACTGAGCACCACGAGGCAGCTTACAGTTACCTGTGGCTCCATCTGGGGAGTCTAGCACCGTCTTCTAGCCTCTGAGAGCACCAGGGCACACACGGTACACACAGGTACAACATACACAGAGAGAGTTGAAGGCAAATTCTTAAAATAAATCACCCTCATGTGTCTTTGTACAGAGGGGCCTCTCGTGACACCCCAACCTCAGGATGGGGAATCACCATTCTCCGAGTCACCCCCTTTCTACAAGCCCAGCTTCTCCTGGGATACGCTGGCCTCCTCCTACAGCCACAGCTACACACAGACCCCCTCCACCATGCAGTCCGCCTTCCTGGAGCGCTCCGTGAGGCTATATGGCAGCCCCCTCGTGCCTAGCACCGAGTCTCCCTTGGACTTCCGCCTCCGCTACTCTCCAGGCATGGACACTTACCACTGTGTCAAATGCAACAAGGTGAGCAATGCGGGGGAGCCCCCCTGACCCCCCTCCCAGCTGGGCACCCTTTCTCTCCAGGACACGGGCCCTGCTATTATTTATGGCTTTGGGTGGTCCTACACTGGGAATCTTGAGGCCATGTTGGATTCAGACCAAGCCCTGACTGTCTTGCCTTTGCTTGACATGAATAAGTTCTTGGGGGATAGAGAGGGCAAAACACCTACCCCAGCCCACAACAAGGAGGGATCAGGAACAGCATCTCCGTGGTTCTAGCTAGCTTTGGCATTCTTTTTTTTTCTTCCCTTGTTCCGTTTAACCCCGCTCGCTCTGGCTGGCTCCACTCACTCCGGCCGGCCCTGCTCACTCCAGTTGGCCCTGCTCACTTAGATCTGCTCCGCTTGCTCCGGCCGTCCCTGCTCACTCCAGCCATCCCTGTTCGGCTCTGCTCGCTCCAGACAGCCCTGCTCGCTCTAGTTGGTCTCTCCAGTCCAAGGACTCGTTTCTTATTATTCTTCATAAGTACGCTGTAGCTGACTTCAGACGCACCAGAGGAGGGTGTCAGATCTCATTACGGGTGGTTGTAAGCCACCATGTGGTTGCTGGGATTTGAACTCATCACCTTCGGAAGAGCAGTCGGGTGCTGAGCCATCTCACCAGCCCTCTTTCTTTCTTTCTTTCTTTCTTTCTTTCTTTCTTTCTTTCTTTCTTTCTTTCTTTCTTTCTTGAGACAAGGTCTCATGTAGCTCAGGCTAGACCTGAGCTCTCTTTGTAGCCAAGGATGACCCTACTCTTTATCTTTCTCCCTCCACCTCCTAAGTGTTAAGATTGCAAGTATGCACCACCACAGCTGGTTTTGTCTGCTTTTATGCTGTGCTAGGGCCTCGTGTGTAATATACAAGCGCTCTACCAACTGAGCTACCTCTCCAGTCCCCTAGCCCTGAGATCTTACCCATGGGTTATTCATCCTCCAGATGTTCATGGAGGAGCCTTTTGGCTTCCTCCCACAGCCCCCATTTTATAGACAGGAAACTGCCACCGAGAGGTAAGAGACTCCCCAGGCTCTGCAGTAGAACAGCAGGACCACCTGAGGTGCCCTTCTCCTGAGCCATCCTGCTCTGGAGTGAGGCCCACGGCCAGGATGACCACAGGCCTGCCTCCTTCCAGGGACCTGACTCTTTGCTCTGCCCTAGGTGTTCTCCACCCCTCATGGGCTAGAAGTGCACGTCCGCCGCTCTCACAGTGGAACCCGGCCCTTTGCCTGCGATGTCTGTGGCAAAACCTTTGGCCATGCTGTGAGCTTGGAGCAGCATACTCACGTCCACTCCCAGGTGAGTAACTGACAGAGGTGGGGGAGGAGCAAAGGTGGGGCAAGAGCAAAGGTGGGGGAGGAGCAAAGGTGGGGGAGGAGCTTGCCTCCCTGGGCTGAAATGGTTTCACATCTTCTAGTTGGAAGGAACTGGGGATTTAGGGGTGGGAACTGGGGTATGTCAGTGAGAAGCCATCCTATGCTCTGTGTGGCCCCGCAGGCATCCTCAATTCTTAGAGCTTTAGAGTTCAATTTAAATACATGTCCTCCCTCCACCCCACCCCATCTCTGTTTGGGACCCATTCCTTTCTAGAGAGGAACAGGCAACTAACCAGCACTCAGTCTGCTTCCAGACGGGTCATACAGGCCAGATGGAAGCCAGTTATCAACACCTGGGGAGGTGGGAAAGGTGGTGGGATATGACCCTAGGACTTTCTGTCCCTCAACAGGCTGGGATCTGGCTCTGTCTTCTACTTCCCAGCCTGCCACAGACCAGCCAGGCCAGGCTAGAACTGCCCCAGTACACAGATGAGGAAAACAAGGGGCTCACCCCAAGCATATGGCTGCTGGGCTGCTGGGAGTAGGGTCTCAGCTGGTAGAGTGCTTGCCTAGCATACAGAAGCCCTAACAGCAGATGAACCAGGAAAGGCAGTGCCTAGAACAGCACTCAGGAGGTGGAAGTTCAAAGTTATCACTGCCTACATCATAAGTTCAAGGCCAAACTGGGCTACCCAAGAGCCTATCCTAACTAAATTGAGTTGGCACGTCTCTAGCTAAAAGGAACTCACTCTGCTTTACTGGTGAAGCCCTGAAAAACTTAGTTGCTTCATCAATCAGTCAACAAACACACCCTGAGGCTTATTTTGATTTTTTTTTTTTTTGAGACAGGGTTTCTCTGTATAGTCCTGGCTGTCCTGGAACTCACTTTGTAGACCAGGCTGGCCTCGAACTCAGAAATCCGCCTGCCTCTGCCTCCCAAGTGCTGGGATTAAAGGCGTGTGCCACCACGCCCGGCTGAGGCTTATTTTGAAAAGCATACTGTGAAAGGCACAAGGAGAGATCTCAGAGGAAGCAAGTCAGGGCCAAAGCCTCAGTCTAAGCTGAGGAAGCAGGAATGGGGTGGAGTTCTTCCTGCTTCTCTGGACCCCTGTTCTCGAGGCCACCCCAACGGAGTGTCCTCTTTCTCAGGGCGTCCCAGCCGGGTCCAGTCCTGCGCCAAGCTTGGCTGTCCCGGGCCTCAAGGCCCCACCTGCACCTGACCCCCCAGGGCCTCGTTTCCTCCGGCAGGAGCGTAGCTTCGAGTGCCGGATGTGTGGCAAAGCCTTCAAACGCTCATCCACCCTGTCCACCCACCTGCTCATCCACTCGGACACTCGGCCCTACCCCTGCCAGTTCTGTGGGAAGCGCTTCCACCAGAAGTCGGACATGAAGAAACACACCTACATTCACACAGGTGAGCATCCGGGCCGAGTCCGAGGGAAGGCCATAGGATCGCCTGCCTGGCTTCCCCATCATTTACCAAGAGGCTCCCTTGAGGAGGGTCTGGAGGGCTGGACAATCACTCAGAGTAAAGAAACACTGGCAGGAAAGCCAAGGCAACCAAGGCCTGAGGGCAGGAGGCCAGTGTGCCCCGGCCGCTCACTCTGTACAGTAGACAGAGTGAGTGGCCTTGTGCAGCCAAGGAATCAAGGAAGGGCCAGCCTGTGCCAGCTTGGACCAGCGGAGAAAGCCAGAAATCCAGAGAAAGACTGTACCAGTTACCTGACACATTATTGTGATATAGATGCCTGACAAAGGGTCATTGTGCCTCACAGTTTGAGACGGAGTCCATCACGGCAGGACAGCTCGAGGCAGCTGGTCACACTGCTTTGGGAAGGAGAGGGCGGAGTGCTAGTGTACAGCTTGCTCTCCCCTTCTATGCGGTCAGTCCCACACCCTGGCCCATGGGACAGTACCAGCTGCCATATTTAAGATGAACCTTCAGTTAGCAAAAAAAAAAAAAAAAAAAAAAAAAAAATTCCCTCACAGACATTCCCAGCACTGTGACTACTGGGTGACCCTAAGTCCCATCAAGTGGACAGTGTTGCCCATCAGAAAGGCATTTTGCTTGTTTATTGAGACAAATTCTCATGTAGCTGAGGCTAGCCTTGAAGTTAATATGTAGCTGAGGCTGACCTCAACCTCTAACTTGCAATTTCTCTCCCTCAGGGTGAGGGAGTTACAGATGTACACATTTCCTTCCTTCCTTCCTTCCTTCCTTCCTTCCTTCCTTCCTTCCTTCCTTCCTTCCTTTGTTGTTGTTTTGTTCTGTTTTGGTTTGGTTTAGGGTTATTTATTTTTTTTATTTTTGTTTTTGGGGGACATGATTTCTCTGTGTGTAGCCCTGGCTGTCCTGGAACTCACTCTATAAACCAAGCTGGCCATCTGCCTCTGCCTCTCAAGGGCTGGGATCAAAGGTGTGACCACCACACTTGACTACTTCCCACCATTTCCTAAGGTTGGCCATAAAAGCCCAGTAGCGAATGTGTGACAGGGTGGTGGCTGCACGCCTGGCACTGCCACCTGAACCCACCTGCGGTTTGTCCCTTCCCCAGGTGAGAAGCCCCACAAGTGCCAGGTGTGTGGGAAAGCCTTCAGCCAGAGCTCCAACCTCATCACCCACAGCCGAAAGCACACAGGCTTCAAGCCGTTCAGCTGTGAGCTGTGCACCAAGGGCTTCCAGCGCAAGGTGGACCTGCGACGTCACCGTGAGAGTCAACACAATCTCAAGTGAGACCGTCGGCCGACCTGCCCCGTGTGTCTCTCCGGAAGGCCAGCCTCTCCATTCCAATCCTGATCCTAGTCCTCCTGGAAGCAGCACCGTCCGCCCGTGAGCCTCTCTGCTTCTTTTGAGGCTGGGTGACCTCAACCAAGCCAAGCTCCTCCTCTGACCACAGTGAGATGTGGGAGTCAGTTCAGGCCTTTCTGAACTGAAGCAGCCACAGACATGCACTGGTCTCATCCGCTGCCAGCTACAGAGCCCTTGTGGACAGGGATGGGGGAAAACAGGCAGGGGCCATGGGAGGGAGAGAGCCACAGGATCCACAGAGAAACCCTCTTGCTTGCTTCTCTGGGTCGGGTGACTGAATTTTTAGGGATTCTCTTTTTGGCTGCCACAGTCAGAGTTGTCCCCTGGCCTAGAAGTCTGGCACTCCTCTGCTTCGGCTAGACGTGCTCCCTGTCCCCCACCTCTGACTGCATCCATCTGCCCACTGGGAGTCAGGCTCCACAGGTGAGCCACAAGGCTTTGAAAGCAGCCATGAAGGTAGAAGCCTGCTCCTGTCAGTTGATGTAAGTGTAAATAAAAGGTGGGTTTATTTACATGTGACCTTGTTTGTAAAGTGCCTACTAGGTCCCCGGGACTGCCTGAGGATTTGAGGGCCTTAACAAGGAGCTAACAGAGAGAAGCACCATGACGAGTGTCCAGAAGAACAGGCCTAGTGCTGCTGCGGGCAGTTATCAGCCTCCAGCCGCAGCTTTAAGGAATCGCCAGAGCCCTCTGGAGTGTTGCCTTGCGAGTTTGGCAGGAGTAGAGCCTGACGAGCTGTGTGACTTCACATGGGGCGCTGAACCTCTCTGGAGTTCAACTTCATTGGGCTACATTATAATCACAACAGTCCTGTCCTGGTCGGGATAGTGGCAGGATTCTGTGACATTACCCATGGAAAACAGTGCACACAGCAAGCAGTACCAAGCCCTCAGCATGCCTGTTTAAAGTCCTGCCCCACCAACAAGACCATGCCAATGCCACCTCCTCCATGAAGCCTCCCGTGGTCATCCCAGCCAGAGGTTCTCTCTTCTGACACTAAGCTACTTGTATCCCTTGCCCATGATCCAGGAGCTGCTCATAGTCCTCTGTAGACAGCTTTGGCCTTGGTTAAATACATTTTCTCCAGTCCATACAACTCTCTACAAGGCATGTGACATTGTCCCATTTTACAGACGGGACAACTGAGGTTCACTCCATCTTCTTGGAGATGAGAAGGTGTTCAGAAAAGAAATTCCATGGGGTTTGGCTATAGCAATGGTACAGTGTGTGCCTGGAATGTGTGCAGCCTTGGGATAATTCCTAATCCCAAAACTCAAAGACGTGCATTGTCTTTACATGGCTTCTCTACAAAACACAATTTAACCCCATGTGGTGTGTGTGTGTGTGTGTGTGTGTGTGTGTGTGTGTGTGTGTGTGTACATACAGAGGATCAAGTTCAGGTCCAGGTACTTGCAAGTCAAGCTCTTTCCCTACTGAACCCAACCCAGCCGTGGCCTCTTGAACTGACTTACTTTGATGTTTGGCCCCTGGCAACAAATATAAGGCTCTTCCTGCCCAGAAAAGGCAGGAAACTGGCTCAAAGCCAAACTTAATGTGTGTGTGTGGGGGGGGGGGGGATCCTGCACTTCTCAGGTAAGGAGATAAAGTTAGGGGGTATTCTGAGCGCGCGCGCGCGCGCCTGATTTACATGTGTTTTGTTTGTTAAACAAAACCAAGACAATATCAGGTTTCAGCCACTTCTGCAGCGGGGCGGGATGGGGCCAGGGGAAAGGTGAGCAGAGAAGGGGAAGCAGGTGGCTGTGCCTCTCCAGGTTGGCAGAGGTGGAGAATGGGTGAGGTCAGGGGCAGTCAGTTTGTTTATCCCTTGGGCGCCCCTAACACAGAAGGGGAAAGGACCACAGCAGCCTCAGAGCAGGAAGTAGGCTGGCTCTCCATTTCAAATCACAAACCAAGGTTTGTATGGGCACAGGTACCAGGGCCCAGTTTGGCGGGCTTTGTGTTCCAGGCTGGGCTGGAGCAGCTCCGTACCCAGAGATAAGTGGGATTCATAGGATGGGTTTCACATAGGCAGCAGCCCAGTGGCCGAGGAAGCCTGGAGGTCTGGCCTGTGATAGTTTTGTCCAGTGAGGGTTAGGCTAGCTACAGTCTCTGTCTCTGTCAAGACACCTCTTGTCGAGGTAGGCGGAGTCAGTGGGGTGTGGTGGGCCCCGCCCATCTACTGGAATTTGACGGGAGTTAAAGACCCTTTTTCTCTACCCCTGCTGGCGCCTCCCCACTTCCTATCTGGCCAGAAATTCCCACCACCTGTACCATTG
>LR753332.1:1834775-1844981 GCA_902729485.2 Mus minutoides | reverse complement strand
GGGGGGGACCTGTACCAGGTGGTGCTGGCGAGGCTGTGCAGAGCATCTGTCAGCTACTCACTGGAGAATAGCCAAACAAACGCTCTCAGGCTATAGGAATGGCTCAGGGCTGAAGAGCTGCTACTCTTGCGGAGAACCTAAGTTTAACTCCCAGCCCCCACATCAGGTAGCTCACAACTGCTTATAATTCCAGCTTCAGGAAAATCCAGCCTATGGCCTCCAGGGCCACTAGCACTTCTGTGTACACACACACACACACACTGAAAAATAAAAAATATCTTAAAAACCAGTATTTTAATATTGGAACAAATTGGCCACATTAGGCAGTTGACTGTTGTATAAAATATCTCTTTGGTTGGCTGCTTGACACTGCACCCCCAGTGCTGGGCTCTGGGCTCCTTTTGAATATGGGTGAAGCCTGCCCCACGGCCCCTCGGCTGCCATGTAAATCACTGATAAGGATGGAAATGTTCCCTAAGTCAGCTGAGGACTGCGAATGGCCGAGTTGTCCCATACTGCCCCTCTCTACCCCCAGCTGGAATGGGCTGCCCAAGAAGAGCAGTGGATGGAGGGGGGCAGGCAGCAAGGCAGGGTGCTGGACATTTGAGAGAAGAGAAGTAGGGGGCCATGCTACCTTTAACATTGGAAGAGCCCCCAAAAGGACCCTAAAACCCAGGTGTGACCCAGCATTATCCAACTGAGCCCTAGCCCTTGCTGCTGGTGGTGACCCCATTTTCATGGGTGACCTCAGTCCCCAGATTTGAGAGCCTTCACTCCACCCTGTCCATGCCCTAGACACCCCGTATGTCCTCTCAGGTGAATAGATGGAGTTCCAGAGGGGAAGGTCTGAGGATGAGGAAGGATCTTGGTTCAAATACAGATAGAGGGATCCTTGTCTGAGGGCCTGAAGACAGGGAAGACAGGCAGGCACAAGAGGGAGCTGTGCTCTGGAGAGTGACTGGGGTAGGCAGGCACCACTGTGGCTGTGGAGAGGGGAGTGGAAAGTGTCCCAGGACAAAGGAGAGGCGGGAGGCAGGAGATGGGGAAGCTCCGACACTCCAGAAGAGCAGCAGGTCTTCTCCATTGCATCCAGGGTGTCCCCTGTGGGAGCACACTCCACTTTCCCTTCCATAACTCTGCTCAGGAGGCCCAGCAAATATGTTCAAACTGTGATCAACCCTTGACACTTATTATGTTCCTAAGGGGGAGCAAAAAGTGTACATCCTGTCTACAAAAGAGAAAAAAAAGTACCCTCAGGGCCTACGAGCCCCAGCTGGCCACATGGCTGGTGGCACTTCTGTACACGGTCTGAAAAAACAAGAGTATGCTTTTTAAGAACTGGTCTGAAGGGGTGCCTGTAAGGCTGAGCAGAAGTGCCAGAGCAAACAGCACAGCAGTCTTCAAACAGCAGAGACCTGGCACACCTACACGCTCATAGCTCCTGAGCCCGCCAAGCGAGGAGAGGAATTTACGGGAGATAAAGAGCCTGGACTAGCCAGGCGTGGTGGTGCACGCCTTTAATCCCAGCACTTGGGAGGGAGAGGCAGGTGGATTTCTGAGTTCGAGGCCAGCCTGGTCTACAAAGTGAGTTCCAGGACAGCCAGGGCTACACAGAGAAACCCTGTCTCAAAAAAACAAAACCAAACCAAACCAAACAAACAAACAAGAGCTTGGACTAACCATACCCAAGCCTTTCTCATTGGTTTTGTCTTTAAAGTTTTATTTATTTATTTTATATATATGTGAGTACACTGTCGCTGTCTTCAGACACACCAGAAGAGGGCATCGGATCCCATTACAGATGGTTGTGAGCCACCATGTGGTTGCTGGGAATTGTACTCAGGACCTCTGGAAGAGCAGTCAGTGCTCTTAACTGCTGAGCCATCTCTCCAGCCCTAGTTTTGTTTTTAAGATTCACTTATTTTTATTTTATGTGTATGTTCATTTGTGACTTCATGTGCAGGTGCCTGCAGAGGCCAGAGAGACAGCACCGGATCTCCTGGAACTTAGTTATAGCTGGTTGTGAGCTCACCATGCTGAGGCTGGGGCACGAGCCTGGGTTCTCTGCGAGAGCAGCTTTTCCTCGCAGGGAGGTCTCTCCTGCCCCTTTACCCATCATTTCTCATCATTCCTGAGCAACCTAACAATCATTCACATCATGTCAGCTCTTATAGTGTCACAGAGCAATGACAAGAGGAAAACTGGGGGGGAGGGGAACAGTTGAACATAAATATCCATGGGGTGGTGTGTAGGCTGTTTGCAAATATCAGGCCACAGTGCGAGCCTCTAATCCCAGCTCTCACCAGGTAGGGGCCAAAGGATCAGAAATTCAAGCTAAGTAAAGGGTTCAAAGTCAGCCTCCAGTATGAAAGATCTTAATCTCAAAATGAAACAAACAACAAAATAAATCAATACTAGGTCATTTTATATGAGATGAGCATCCACAGTGACTCCAAAATGAATTCTCCCCTGATACCCAGGGCCCGTTGAATGTTTTCGAAGACAAGCCTAAAAAAGAAGCACCAAGGTATTGCTAGTCCAGGCTTCTTGGGGGCTGGCAAAAGAGAGCAAGCAAACCTGTCAAAGAACCTTGGGTTTGGGGCTGGTGAGATGGCTCAGCGGGTAAGAGCACCCGACTGCTCTTCCGAAGGTGATAAGTTCAAATCCCAGCATCCACGTGGTGGCTCACAACCATCCGTAATGAGATCTGGCGCCCTCTTCTGGAGTGTCTGAAGACAGCTACAGTGTACTTACATATAATAAATAAAATAAATCTTAAAAAAAAAAAAAGAACCTTGGGTTTAGGGTGTGTGTATGCCTGAGAAACGGGAGAGAAAATACATTTACAGCATTAGCACATTCACAAAGGAAGCCTTTTCAAGTTGAAAGGTAGTTTAAAAATCAGCACAGGTGGGCTGGAAAGTTGGCTCAACAGTTAAAAGTGAGGACTTCTTTTGAAGTAGATCTAAGGTTGGTTCCCAGCACTCCTGTTGAGCAGGTGACAATCCCTCAGAATAACAGCTCCAGGGACTCTGATGCCTCTGCAAGGTGCTCATACATACTTCAGGACACTAACCAACACAGATACACATAATTAAAAAAAAAAGCACTAGCCGGGTGGTGGTGGCGCATGCCTTTAATCCCAGCACTCGGGAGGCAGATGCAGGCGGATTTCTGAGTTCGAGGCCAGCCTGGTCTACAAAGTGAGTTCCAGGACAGAGAAACCCTGGGGCGGGGGGAACACTATACAGAGTTGGGTAGATGGTTCGATGGTTAGGAACACTGGCTGTTTCCTTTCCAAAGGACTCCAATTCTCAGCTCCCACATGGTAGTTCAAAACCATCTGTAACTGTAGTCCCAGGACCTCAGAGAGCACTTGGTAAACGGGTAATGCACAGACAGACAGACAGACAGACAGACAGACAAAGCACCACACCCACAAAACAAATATATGTTTTATGATACTATTCTGTTTGTTATAAGCACACATAGAGGGAGAGAGTCTTCAGGGGTGTTAATGTGGGGGGGCACTGCTGAGAGAGGGGAGGGGGTGTGTGCGTTCTCTCTCTCTCTCTCTCTCTGGGTGTGTGCGCATACTATTTTTCTGAAACAGGCATGAATGATAACACTATCATTGGCATTAAAAAAAAGACTCCCTGAGCTCAAATATAACTCGAGCTTTATATTTGAGGTTTATATTAATTTGAGGTTTGCCTTTCCACCCCTTCCCTTCAAACTGACAGCCTCTCCAGGTTCCTGTTACATGGCTACATGGTTCCTGGGGGACATACTTCCTTTTGCCTTAGCAATATTGGATGGCTCGTCTCAGACCTGGACCCGGACCCAGACCCAGAAGCAACTTGTTAGCAGATGCTAGATCCCGTCATTTGGGACCAATACCTAGTTGTTCCTAGTAAATTTATGTCCACAGGGACCTGGAACCTTGGCAGTTGGAACAGGATTTCCTAGGTAGAGCAGGGCCCTGCCTTAGGAACTGAGGTCTGGACAGTGGACACTTGACTCTTCCTAGGACACACAGAATTAGTTCTGGGAAGATGCCACCCCAGTGGCCCCCATAGATCTAGCTGGGGTTGAGCCCTGCCAGGAGCCAGGCTGGCCCTGTGCTTCTTGGGAACCATGAGTGCAGAAAGGCAACTGGAGGGAAATCTGAGGCAGGACACATTCTGACCTAGCCATGCTCAGGTTTGGCCTGATAAGTTTATCAGCCTGTGCCGGCTGCCAACTGTCAGCATGGAGCCTGGCAGGGGGCTGGATGGGAGGACACTCCTGGGTCGATAGCGCGCCTTCCAAGTGTTATCAGGGGCACAGTGGCCCAGAGCGCGGGAAACGGGGGTTGGGGGGGAACAGGAGAGAAAGAGACTTCCAACCACTTTACTCAGAGACAAGCTCTGGGAGGGGAACCGAGGCCTCAGTGTTCCTGGGCCCTGACACTGCTGTGACAAGCAGTCACAGCTGAGAGCTAGTCCCAGGCAGGCACAGGCTGAGGACCCTGCCGCAGACATACAGAGGGCAACAGGGCTGCTGTGGCCCAGCTTCTGTGCAAGTTCTAGAAAAAAACAAAACAACAACAACAAACAAACCCTGTTCTCTAGGGGGTGCCCATGCCTCAGGTCACATGAGAAGAATATTTAAGGAGCACAGAACATTGAGGCCACTTCATTGTTTTTTCCCATGCCACCCCCTCCTTCTGCCCCAAGTTCTCAGGTAACAGTTGGACGCACTTTACACCTAGCAAAGCCACTAGACTGTGCAGCCCAGCACTCGCTGGATGCTAGCACTCACTGGAGGCTATGACCTTTGCTGATGAGCTTATCCTTGTCCAGGAATAAAGACCCTGAACCTCAGAGTGAGATAAGAGACCTGGGGGTGAAGACAAGGAACCAGGAGGCCAGGAGCAGAGGGTGGCGGGGTGGGGGGCAGGCAGGATCCTCAAAGACCTCCTATCCCAGTATCTCTAGGGCTGTGGGACACACAGGGGAAAGTCAGTTGGGATGATGTCACTCCTGGTGTTCATCACAGCTGTACTGAGCCCAGCTCTCTGCCCTGAGAGCCACCTATGGAGAGAGTCACAGATCCCAGTTAGTGCTAACTTTAGTGTGAATTTTTAAAGTATCCTTTTTGCTATTTTCTTCTGGGGTTTCCATGGTTTTTTATAACAAAAAGTGTTTTGGAGAGGAATCCATGGAAGAGCGATTATGTGTTCAGTTTTTTTTTTTTCAACTTTTATTAGATATTTTCTTCATTTACATTTCAAGTGTTATCCAGAAAGTTCCCTATACCCTCCCCCCTCCCGGCCCTGCTCCCCTACCCATCAGCTCCCACTTCTTGGCCCTGGCGTTCCCCTGTATTGGGGCATATAAAGTCTGCATGACCAAGGGGCCTCTCTTCCCAATGATGGCCAACTAGGCCATCCTCTTCTATACATGCAGCTAGAGACATGAGCTCAGGGGGTACTAGTTAGTTCATGGTTATTCTTCCACCTAGAGGGTTGAAGACCCCTTCAGCTCCTTGGGTACTTTCTCNAAAGATCCTTTCCCAATCCGTTGGTGGCCCTTTTGTCCTGTTGACAGTATCTTTTGTCTTACAGAAGCTTTGCAACTTTATGAGGTCCCATTTGTCAATTCTTGATCTTACAGCACAAGCCTTTGCTGTTTTGTTCAGGAATTTTTCCCCAGTGCCCATATCATCGAGGCTTTTCCCCACTTTCTCCTCTATAAGTTTCCACACACCTATGGTCACCTGATCTTTGACAAGGGAGCTAAAACTACCCAGTGGAAAAAAGACAGCCTTTTCAACAAATGGTGCTGGCACAACTGGCTGCTATCATGTAGAAGACTGGGAATTGATCCATTCTTATCTCCTTGTACTAAGGTCAAGTCTAAGTGGTTGAAGGATCTCCACATAAAACCAGAGACACTGAAACTTATAGAGGAGAATGTGTTCAGTTTTAAAAGGGAGAGGAAGGGCAAGGGGTGGTGAAGCTCGGTTGGTGCTGGTGCCCTAAGTTTGATCTCAGCATGGTGGTGCTTTCACTGCTTGGGAGGTAGAGGCAGGAGGGTCAGGAATTCAGCATCATTCTCAATAATATAGTGAGTTTGAGGCACCTGGGCTGCGTGAGACCCTGTCTGAAATAAATAAACAGTGAAGAAGGGAGAGAGGGAAGAAAGTCAATAAAAGGGAAAGAAAGAAAGAGAGGAAACAAGGAAGAGAAGGCAGACAGACAGACAGACAGACAGACAGACAGACAGACATGAAGGAGGAAAGCTCCTGCTGTGTTTCCCTGCCTGTTGGGAAGAGGGGTCATGGTGAGCTAGACCTTCCAAGCCAGGACCAGTCTGTATCTTCAGGTCCCCTTCTGCTTACTTGAGGCCCAGTCAGGTGCCTAGGGTTACTGCAGAGCAAGCCACATGTCCAGGAGAGTTGTAATGAGAGCAGGACCAGGACACTGGCAGAAGCATAATGATGGTGTCCATCACTGCTCTGTTGTCTGCCAGCAACCTTCTAGGAGGAAAGGTCAGGGTCTCGGGATGCCAGCCAACAATCCCAGCTTCTCGCCGGAGGTGGAAGGAACAGAGCTGGTGAGAGAGGTGTAGTGAGGGTGAGGGTGTTGATGTCCAGGGACTCACCACGTCAAGGGGTGGCCTGAGGAGGCCTCACCAAAAGCCCTGGGTGTAGAAGGACATCCCTGGACATGTGAGTGGGAAGGGGCTAGGGGTAGGGGTGGTGTGGTATGTGGGATGCTGGCTGCGGGGACGGCTGGGTGCCTTGGTTAGAAGGTTCGTCACCTTTGCTACCCCTTGCCTTGGCCATCTCTGGAATTCTGAACCTTGCCTCCCCAGCAACCTGTAGACTGCTTTTCGTCATCTTTCTTCCCTTTATGAAACATACTCCTGCCTATGTCATCCAGACTGGTATCAAATTCATTCCATCGACAGACTGGCTTCCAACTCTTGACCCTCTGCCTCAGCCTGCTGAGTGCTGGGATGACGGGTGAGCCGCTATGCCCAGACCCTTCTGTCAATCCCTGAAGGAGAGAATGAAGGGTGGAGGTGGCAGCCGTGGAGGAAGAGAAGCTCGCCTATCAGAAAGAAGCCACACCGTGGAGATCCATGAAGATCAGGACAATAGAAAAGTGGTATTTGCTGTTTCCACTGCTCACCCCCTGCCTGGCATCGCTGATAAGAAGCTAAGGTCTAACATTCCTCAAGAACTCACACAGCACCAGACAATGGAGCAAGAAGCATATTTAACACGTTTGAAGGCTGTTGTTACTAATCCCATTTCCCTGGGAGGGAAACTGAGGCCAGAGAGGTTATGGCACTTGTGGATTCCTAGATAGTATGCTGAAGTTAGCACTTGCCAATGTCCCTGATGCTGGGCCTCTGTTCTTCCTGTTCTTCCTGTTCCTCTACCCCAGTGTTTCTTCCTTCCAGTCATTTTGGTTTCTCCCAACCATCCTGCTCTGACGCAGGCTCCACGCTGTCTCAGGAGCTTCTTCTCCTCCATAACTTGTGTCATGATTTCAGCACCTCCCATGAGGCGGTGGGGCACGATAAATGTGGCTGTCAGTATTATCCTTAGGAACAAGTCCAGTTTGAGGGCACAGGCCTAACCTTCCAGGTCAGACTGGGGCACAGGTGGCACCCTGCCGTTAAGTGATGGTCCCAACTGTGACACACTCCTCACTCGACCCTGCCACCAGCTGCAGCCACAGGCGCAGGGCAGAAGCTCAGAGCTATTTCTGCCAAGGGTGACTTAGAACTTCCTCCCGGATCTCTTAAAAATAGAGGGGTTATCATGGTCCTCAGACCCCTTCCTCCACGTGGGGGACTCTGACATGATTTCTGGGGGAAGGCCTGGGCCCCTGGCCTCTCCGGACCGCACAAAGACTTATCTCTGAGCTCAGTTGGGCAGCAGGAAGGGACCAAAGAGACCACTGTGGGCAACTCTTCCTGTGCCCAAAGTCCCTTTTGGGAGCAGCAGGGGATGTGGCCACAGACTCAAGGGTGTCTGTCACCCCCACCCCTTCTTCAGGGCAGTGGTTGCACACTGGCCTTCAGGGAATCAGAAATAAACGAGGTATACAGCGTCCTGGGGAAGCCCCTGGTTCTGCCCTCACAAGACCAATCTGTCTGCTCTTTCCCATGACCAGCATAATCCCTAAATCTGTGTGTGGCCTACTCAACTGACAGGTCCTGGAGAGGCTGGGGGATCGGGCACTAGAAACCAAGGCAGAGCACTCGGCAGAAAGTGTACAGAGGAGAAATGGAGAGGTGTGTGGGAGGCAGGCAGGCAGAGCTTTCTTAGCCAGTGGCTCTGCTCTCCAGCAGATAGGAGACTCAGGAGTCCACTGTCTCCTTTGAGGATTTGCTGGCATCAGACGGGTCCCAGACTTTTAGAAAACAATTCCCCGTAAGAGTTGGAGAGACCCTAAGACTGGCTGGCTCTGCCCTGGGTTGCTCCCTGTGAGGTAAGACCTGGGGAAGTAGGATATTTAGAGGTCTCTGAGTGACCAAGCTTGTTGCTAAGCCCAGTCCTAAGAGTCGGGGAGGTGTTTATGGAAGAAGCACAAATAATTTTATCTTAAAGATGGCTTTTAGTGAAGAAGACATGTGGAGACTGACAAATAGACCAGGCCCCTCTAGGGCCCTCTGATCTGCCCCAGCTGTTCCCACCTGAGAGGCCTGGCCCAGCACTACCCTCTGGGGCCTCATGCAGTCAATGTATATACCAAAATAATCTAATGCGTCCCACCAGGACCACTGTTGCTGTCCAGACAATGGCAGGATGCAGAGAAGCATGGAAGGCATGCATTCCCCCACCCCGCTCCCACCCCAGGGCCCTGCCCTGTACTCTACTGAAGCAGAGCTTCAGGATTCTGGGCTCAGCCTCCCTCGGGGTAGCTCTACAGAAGATGTCAATCTTAGCTAGAAACTGTCAGCTCTGGGTTTCCTCCTGCTGGCTCCCCAGCTCCCCTTAGCTCAGCCTCAGACTTATCAGAGCCCTCCAGCTGCCTAGACCCCCAACCCCCTCAACCACCTCCCCATCATGACACAGCAAATCTTCCCTCGGTGGGGGAAAAACAAGGATGAGAAATCACAATGTCAGATTACAAAGCCCCAACTGTAGGGCAGGCCCTTGGCTGAGAGATAAGGGGTCTGCCCCAGCACCCAAAACCTCTGTGCAGATAAGCTCTGGGCTGCTGCAGGTACAAGCTGGCACATCTGGGAGGAGAGGCAGAGCAGTTGGATGGCCCTTGGTGACCCTGCAAGCGGCTCTGTCACTGCCCAGCAAGCTGGGCAAAGAGGAAGCCCTGGTGTTGCCATCCACCCCCGTCCACAGGGCAAGAAAGAGAAGGGCGGGGGCCTTTCTAGAAAGTTCGAAGGGAGGGTACCCCACAAATGCCCTTCACAGATAGGGTGTGGGTGTCCCTGTACTAGCTCAGCCTGCAAACTTTGCAGGACATTAGTCACACCCTCTCTGGGCAGTTTAGCAGCTGCTGTGTTGAAGTGAGGCCTGGCCTGAGGGACCAGGCTGGTAGCATGCAGGCTGGGAAAGTCATTCCCAACCTGGAGAGGTGGGGGCCATGGGTGTATTTGGAGGATGGGGTGAGGCTAGAGGTGGCTCCCAGTTGAGCTGTGTTAGCCCTGGAGACCTCTGTGGTATCTTAGCTTTCCAAACTAGAGTCAGCAAGGGGGACCTCCGGAGACAGAGGGAGAGGTGGGGATGACAGGCTGGGAGTTGGACTCTCTGCTGCCCCCTGCCACCATAATGCTCATTTCAAAATGAGGGATGTGTCCTGAGAGCTAAGGTGCCCATAGCAGGAAGGCCTGACCCCAGGCTCTGGCCTCTGTTTCCCAGGCTTTGGGGACCAGCGACTGCTGGAATGGAGATATAAATGGACATAAAGCTCAACACAAGGCTTGTGTGCAGGGCACAAGATCCACTTGTCCAGGGTCCTAACCCTAAGGACTTTCCTGTCATATGTCTCCTGCAGGCGTGAGTTCCCCAAATCTCTGCCATGGCTTCCTCTTCTGGATTTGTGTTTTCTGGGGCTGCAGAATGGAAAGAGCTGGTCCAGACAAGCTCTCCGGATCCTTAGTGTGTAACTTTGCAAAACATAGAATGCTGAACTGCAGAGATGAGTAAGCAGACAGGAGCTCTCGCTGCTCTTGCAGAGGACCC
>LR753332.1:1824775-1829775 GCA_902729485.2 Mus minutoides | reverse complement strand
AGGATCCGAGTTCAAATCTTAGCACTCATGCAAAAGCCACACACTACATGAATGTCAGCACTGGAGAGGTAGAGACAGGAGCAATCCTTGAGCTTGCTGGCAGCACAATGCAAAGGTGAGCTCTAGGCTCAGTGAGAGAGGCTCCTGTCTCAAAAGTAAATACGGACCTGGGGAGATGGTTAAGAGCGCTGGCTGTTCTTCCTAAGAGCCAGGGTTGGATTCCCAGCATCCGAATGTTGGCTTACACCGATCTATAACTCCAGTCCCAGGGGACCCAATACCCTCTTCTGGCCTCCAATGGTACACAGCCATGCATGCAAGCAAAACATCCATACACATAAAAGAAAAACAATAAATACATTAGGTGGAAGGTAGACAAGCTGAGTCAGGGGGTGAGTGCTCCCATCCATCTCTCTCTCTCTCTCTCTCTCTCTCTCTCACACACACACACACACACACACACACACCACACACACACACACACACACACACACACACACACACACACACACTGAGAGAAGGGTCTTCAGGCAGGTTTTGCACTGAGCACTTTTCTGTATCGATTGGGTTTTGAATGAGAAGCGAGAGGCTTCAGTGTGAGTGGATGTGGTGGCCATGATAGGTAGAGTTGGGAGGCAATGTGGGGCCAGAGAGGGTGTGGGGAGACATGGCAGAGGAAGGATCCAGAGGTGTGTGGGAGCCAGAGGGGCTCATGAGGCAATGGGAAAGCAGAGAGAGGAGCCTGGGGTGCAGGCTAGGTCTCGTAGAGAGGCCCATGAGAGAAGCTGGGGGAAGAGGCCTGGGAACACAGTGGGAACACAGTGGGAACACAGTGGGAACTCAGAGATTGGCTTTAGCTGGAGGATCACTTGACTTCTGTCATCAGTTTGAACATCATTTGTCTCTCATTGACTGGGAACTCACCATGGACCTGGTGGGCCGTTGGCACCCAGGGATTCTCCTGTCTTCACCTCCCCGGGACTGAGATTACACATACCACCACCATGCCTGGCTTTCATATACATGGGCTCTGGTGATTGAACACAGATCCTTCTGTTTGCACTGGAAAGTACTCTACTGGCTAAGCCATTTCCCCAACCCAACTCAGGGAATTTTTTAAGCTGATTAAAATGCTCTATATCAGCTGGAGACGCAGCTCAGTGGTTAAGGACCCAGGTTCAATTCCAAGCGCCTACATGGTGGCTCACAACCATCTGTACCTCCAGTTCCATGGGAATTTGATGACCTCTTCTGGCCTCTGCTGCATGCACATAGTGCACAGACATACATGCAGGCAAAACACTCATAAATCAAGTAAAAATAAATGTTTTAAAAATGAAATATTCTGTATCATGATCAACATGCCAACTACATTTATTTATTTGTAAATTCATTTTGCTATACATTTAAACTGGGTATAGTTATTTGCTTATGCATTGTTTCTCAATAAAGTTGATTCATAAGTATATTATACAGGTACATATATAACAAAGTAAGAATAGCAACAGATGGCAAAGGTCTTCATTTGTACAGTATTTGTCTTTAATGGAGCAAAGATTCATATTATGACTTATAAGTAGCCACTAAAAATGTATATATTAGAGGAAACATAGAACATAAAATGTAAATAGTATAGGGGGGCTGGAGCGATGGCTCTGCTGTTAATAACTCTTGCTGTTCTTGCAAAGGACCTGTATTTGGTCCCAGAAGCCACATGGCAGCTCACAACCACCTGTAACTCCTATTCCAGGGTGATCTGACTTTTTGGACCTTCTGGGCACCTTCACTTACACATACACACAAACACACACACACACACACACACACACACACACACACACACACACACACACACGTATAATTAAAAACAAGAACAAGGGCTGGTGAGATGGCTCAGCCGGTTAGAGCACCCGACTGCTCTTCCGAAGGTGATGAGTTCAAATCCCAGCAACCACATGGTGGCTTACAACCACCCGTAACAAGATTTGATGCCCTCCTCTGGTGCGTCTGAAGTCAGCTACAGCATACTTATGAAGAATAATAAGAAATGAATCCTTGGACTGGAGAGACCAACCGGAGCAAGTGAGGCTGTCCGGCGAGCGGAGCCGAACGGGGACGGCCAAAGCAAGCAGGGATGGCCAGAGCTAGCGGGGCCGGAGCAAGTGGGGCCTAACGGAACGGCCGGAACGAGCGGGCCAACCAGAGCAAGGAGCAAGCGGAGCAAGCGGAGCCGATCAGAGTGAGCCGTGCAGGCTGGAACAAGCGGGGGGGGGGGGGGGGNATATATATATATATATATATATATATATATATATATATATATATATATACAGAACAGGACAGATAGAAAAAAACCAATATGCCGGGCGTGGTGGCGCACGCCTTTAATCCCAGCACTTGGAATGTAGAGGCAGGTGGATTTCTGAGTTCGAGGCCAGCCTGGTCTACAGAGTTTGCTCCAGGACAGCCAGGGATATACAGAGGAACCCTGTCTCGAAAAACCAAACCAAACCAAACCAAACCAAACCAAAACAAAACAAAACAAAAAAACCCAATATGAAATAGTTGAACCTAAATATATTAGGATTGCATTAAATGTAAACGTATTAAATATTTCAGCTAAAAGACAACGAACATCAGAGAAAGAAAAAGCACCACTACATGCTGCTTATAAGAGACAGACTTCAAGGTTGAAAATGGAAAGATGGAAGAAGATGTATGCATGAAACCACTTCACTAAAACAAATCTCATTTGGCTAGAGCATATAACCAAAACTTTACTAGGAAGCTGGGTCAGGTGGTGTATGCCTGTAATCCCTGTACTCAGGGAGGCTGAGGCAGAGTGATATGAGTTCAAGATCAGCCCAACCTAAGCTTACACAGAAGGACCAGGTTACCTAGTCTGGGTTACACAGCAAGATCTCATCTCAACAAAACAAACCACTGAGCCTGAGATAAGAGGGATTCCATCATGTCTCAGGGCCACAGACCAGAAACCTATACACTTTAAATTTTATATGAATATAATATGCTCCAAAATATATCTAGAATAAAACTGACACATTAAAAGGAGAAATAGGTAATTTTACAGTCGTAGTGAGAAAATTCAATTATTTGTCATAGTACAAGCAGACTCAAAACCAAGTGTAAATAAAGACAAGAAATAAATCAGAAACAAAACAAAACAAAACAAATATGCAATCCTATACATAACAGCTGAGGAATGTTGGTAAGTTTTTCTCTGCTGGTGAAATGAGTAAATTAAAGCCAGATTAAAGTATATAAAGGCAAGTTTATTGGGAACTAGGCTAGGAAGTTGCCATGGGGAAGAGATAGGGAGGGGAAAGAAAAAGAGGGGGTAGAGAGGGAGAGAGGGGGGAGAGAGCATATGCGTGCAGAGAGACAGGAAGAGGAAGTATAGGTGGAGAGAGGGAAGTGGAGAGAAAGGAACTAAAATGTCTGGATTATATAGGAAAAAGTCTCTGGGGGAGGGGAAATCCAGCTCCTGGACTGGAAGGTTCAGGGTAGAGGGCAGGGTGTGACAGGTAAGGACTGAGGGATGCTGGGAGAACCTGGAGGCCAGGTCCACCTCAGTAGGTAAAATATGCACCTCAGCCCCTGGTTGTGGGTCTGAATCTTAAATAATTAAAGAAAAATCTTTTCTTTTTTATTACATTATCTATTTAGTGTGGTGTGTGTGTGTGTGTGTGTGTGTGTGTGTGTGTGTGTGTGTGTGTGCGCTCACACAGTTGTACCAAGGTACACATGAGGCGGTCAGAGGACAGTTTTCAACAGTTGGTTCTAACCTTCCACTACATGAGTTTAGGGATGGAACTCAGGTCTTCACATTTAGCAATGCGTGCCTTTACCAGTGAGCCATCTCACCGGTGTGCCTGAGAACATGCATTCTTTTCAAACATCTCCCAGAACATGTCTTTAGACAGAATCTATGCTGAACACAAAACAAATCCAGACAAAGTGCAAGGAACACAGTCAAAGGGGTATGTTGTCTGATCGCAATGGAATTAGGACAAAAGTTTATAAATATCATTTAAAAAATAACCAAATTTTGGCTGGTGGATGATAGACTTATAAAGGAACTTCTATATTTTTTTTAAAAATCAGCTAGGTGGTGGTAACACAAGCCTTCAATCCCAGCACTTGGGAGGCAGAGGCAGGTGGATTTCTGAGTTCGAGGCCAGCCTGGTCTACAAAGTGAGTTCCAGGATAGCCAGGGCTACACAGAGAAACCTTGTCTCGAAAAACCAAAAAAGCAAAAGAAAATCAAAATCACAGAGAATGTTAGAACATGTTTGCAAATCAGGGATGAGGAAGGAGGGGGAAGAGAATGGATCTGAAACACACCTGTTCCTTTGATCACACTTAAGGTAGACTAAAGGAATAAAGTCTCTAAAAGAATCTATAAAAGATCTTCATGAATTTAGAGATAAAAAGATTTCTTAGGACACCTTGAGAAGAACTGTAGCCGCAAAAGAAAAAACATTTTAGTCAGACATTATGCTAGTTAAATACTACAGTTTCTTCACACAGAAGCTCACCAAAAGCCAACAGCGAGCATGCCAGGGGCGTGGCGCAGCTGTAAAGTGCTTGCCTAGCCTGGTCCCCAGAACCGACCCCCAAACCGGGCTTGCTGTTGAGAGAGAAAAGCTAAGGGTTTTTGGGGTTCTGGTCCAATGCAGATTTAATGCTCTAGACCCGTGGTGGTGAAAGACCCCAAAGTGTTTCCCCCTGAAATGTACAGCCTTTGAATGCTCCCCCAAGGCCTGTTTCCCAATCTCTGATGTTGGGGTCCACTGCCCGCAGTGGACTGGGTTCCTGGAGGATTGGCCCGAAGCTGAAATGAAACTAAGGGAGTGGGGGAAGAAAGAAGGTCTCCGAGGCTACATGGTTGCTTCTGCTTAGAACGACTCTTTAATGGTGGACAAGCATTTGGGGATAAAGGAAGGGAAACCCCGCCCCCAGTCTTCTGCGCAGGCGTT
>LR753332.1:1738005-1820941 GCA_902729485.2 Mus minutoides | reverse complement strand
TTCCTTAAAAGCCCCCTACTGTTGCTGCTCCTGGTCGAGCTCCCCAGCCCCTCAGGGTGAAAGGAGCTCGTCCTCAGCTAGCTGATAAATAAAGTCCTCTTGCAATTTGCATCAAGACCGGTTCTCATAAGTGATTTGGGGTATCGCCTTTCCAGAGTCAGAAAGAGAGAAATTCCTTACAATTTCTAAGTCTTTCAGTGGGGGGTGTCTAGTGGGAACAATCTGTCCCCTGAATGGTGAGGAAGAGGATGAGAGGAGGAAGAGGCTGGAACCTCACTAGTCACCTCCCAGAGTGCATCTCCTGGAACACCTTCCACGGGACTCCATCACTTCCCAGTAACAACAAGCCGGGGTCTTATCATTTAACACGTGGCCTTGGAGTTGAGCACATCTTTAGTCCCAGACAAAGAGGCAGACATGGGCTGGTGAGATGGCTCAGCGGGTAAGAGCACCCGACTGCTCTTCCGAAGGTGATGAGTTCAAATCCCAGCAACTACATGGTGGCTTACAACCACCCGTAATGAGATCTGACGCCTGGTGCGTCTGAATGGTACTTATGAATAATAATAAATGAATCCTTGGACCGGAGAGAGCAGGGACGGATTGAGCGAGGCCGACCGGAGTGAGTGGGGCAGTTATGAATAATAATAAATGAATCCTTGGACCAGAGAGAGCAGGGACGGATTGAGCGAGGCCGACCGGAGCGAGTGGGGCAGACCAGAGCGAGCAGGGTTGACCGGAACAAGGAACAGATCTCTGTGAATTTAGAGGCCAGGTATACATAGTGAGTTTCAGGACATCCAGGGCAACACAGAGAGACCCTGTCTCAAAAACAAAACAAAACAAAACATAAATGAACTTGGAGGTTTTCCAGATTCAGACCACAGCAATGGAAGGGCAGAGAGCATGTTACCTTGGTCTGGTCACAGGTTTTTTGTTGGTTTGGTTTGGTTTGGTTTGGCTTGGTTTGGTTTGGTTTAGGTTGTTTGTTTGTTGTTTTTTTTTGGAAGGCAAGTAGGAGATAGACTCTTTTTGCTGGCTGACTTCAGATTATATATATAGCCAAGGATGACTTTGATCCTCTGATCTTCTGACCTTCATCTCCCAGTGTTGGGATTGCACCACCACACCTGGTTTATTTATTTATTTATTTTGGTTTTTCCAGACAGGGTTTCTCTGTATAACCCTGGCTGTCCTGGAACTCACTTTGTAGACCATGCTGGCCTTGAACTCAGAAATCCGCCTGCCTCTGCCTCCCGAGTGCTGGGATTAAAGGCGTGCGCCACCACGCCCGGCTTACCTGGTTTACTTTTTTTTTTTTTCCTTGTTGCAGTCAACCCCGCTCGCTCCAGCCAGCCCTGCTCGCTCCTGTTGGCCCCGCTCCCTGGTTTACTTTTAAATTGTTAGTTTCACCTAACTGCATGTGTATCTGTTTGCCTTGTATGCGCCTGGAGCCTTTGGAAGTCAGAAGAGGGCACTGGATTCCTAAAGCTGGTGTTGCACATGGTTGTGAGCCACGAGATGGATGATGGGAACTAAATCTGGGTCCTCTTCAAGAGCTTAGCTAAAGAACCACCTCTTCAATGTTTGTTTGTTTGGTAAGCAAGGGTGTGAGAGCAGAGGTCAGGAGGCAACCTCTAACAGTTGGTTCTCTCCTTCCACCTCATGGGTCTCCAGTGGAACTTTGATTGACAAGCCCTGCGTGGAAAGAAAGCCCTAGCCCCTGGAGCCATCTCAGTGGCTCTACCTTATTTTCTGAGACAGGATCTTTCTGAGACCGTGTTTTGTGTTCACGGTTGGTCAACAAGCTGCTGAAATGACCTCTCTCTGCCCACGCCCTGCACAAATGTAGCAGATGAGTTTTGTTTTGTTTTTAACATGGATGCAGGGGGTCTGAACTCAGGACCTCACGTTTGTACTTCCTGAGGACTTTGCCCAGTGAGCCAATTCCTCAGCTCCTATATCCCTGATGGGATTTCCCACAGGATGGATTATGGCTCTGGAAGTCAAGAGGACGTCCATACCTTTGGTCCTGCACTTTCAGATCACAACATCAGTAAATTGTCATAGTCTTGGATGGGGCGAGTGTTCCTGGAAGCCAGCTCTACAGAAAACGAGCATCAATCATTTCTCTGCACACGGAAGTGACTGCAAGCCACACCCACACATTCTATTCTGTTTTACTGCATTCCCAGATCACTCCCCCTCAGCCAAGTCCCCCATACTCCTCAGATTCTCAGCAAAGGGTGACCGAGGACAGCATGGCTGGAAAGGGACAGATGTACTAACCAAATGCAGTTTAAAACATGCTCCCATATGCGCATAGTGATACAGGGCCTCCCAAGGCCTTCAGGAGGGGCTGTGGTGCTTTTCGTTAGCTTTACATATGTCTTGGCTAGGTAGCATTTTGAAAATATTTAAATAGGCAACATAAACTGTATCTATGAACAAGCTCTGAAACCCGGTCTTGTTCATGGTTTCATTTTGCTTTGGAATGACAAGCTGACCGGGAAGGACAATGCCCAGTGACATGGTTTGTTCTTTTTGGAAGAGAAACCTGTGAAAGACTCCATTGTCGGTCATTGTCACCCAATGATGAGACTCTGAACATGTGTATAAGTGGGCACAGATGGAGCAGATGGGCAGCAAGAATACTGGCCCTGGGACTAGCATAAGCCTTTCAGGAGGCTCCTGAACTCTGGAGACCTCGGGCTAGAACTGGGGTTTCTCAGTGCAGCGACTTCTCCATCTTCCAGGATGTCATGACCACCTACCGCCAGCAGGTGGAGGGCTTGCCTATGGGAATGTTCTGTCGCCATCTGATGGTCAAAAGGAAACATTACACTTCTCTTTTTTTTTTTTTTTTTTTTTTTTTTCGAGACAGGGTTTCTCTGTATAGCCCTGGCTGTCCTGGAACTCACTTTGTAGACCAGGCTGGCCTCGAACTCAGAAATCCGCCTGCCTCTGCCTCCCGAGTGCTGGGATTAAAGGCGTACGCCACCACGCCCGTCTCATCCAGTCCAAGGAGACTCAAGGCCTAGCAAGGGAATATTAAAGAAAGCGCCTACTATGCGCACTGTGGACTGACCTTGAGAAGACAGTGATTTATACTCCATCTCTGTTGAAGCTCAGAAAACTATTTTCCAAAGATTTCCTTTACACTAGTTGATAAAAGGTTAATACTTTCCCCACTCCTGGTTCCTCCAAAGGCACACTGCCGACAATATTCAGTGTTCTGCAGAGCCCTGGATAGGAGAAGTGTTATGCTGCTTTCCTGACGATGCTTTCCTGTGGAATTAGGCTCTGCTACGCAGCCAGCATCTCCTCTCCATTGCCTTGGGTCACCTCAGAGGATAGGACAGCTGTCCTTCTCCAAGTCTATAATCAGGAGCAGGACCTGAGTTTTGCGCACACATTAGACAGCTAAGGCCCAGAATGTCCTTGATCCTAGAGCAGTGGCTGGAGGGGTGTTGAGGGTGTTGGTCACCAAACTAGTGCGCCCCAGTTCCGAGCCTTGTATAATTCACCTTGTGTGCCAGCTCCTGTTGGAAACCGAATCTGAAGAGACTGGGTGCAGGAAGACGGGTAAATGCCATGGGCTTGATTTTTCCCCAACATTATCTTTTCTAAGTGTAATGATAGGTAGGAGGGAGCCTAGAAATGGGACTCAGCACCTTGAACATGTAAGCACCCCTTCCGCCCCTGAGCAGTGTCTCAGCCTCCGCCCCTGAGCAGTGTCTCAGCTTCTAAGTCCTTTGCCAGTTGTTCTTGCTACTCAATGTGAGTTCTAGGACAGGCTTTCTGATACATCATCCACTCCCCACAGACCCAGGCGTGCAGGAGACCGAATTTTCTAAATGTTAAATGTGTGGACACTGCTTTCATTAGCTGCCTGATCCTTTTGGCTCCTCTCAGCTTCCAGTCGGAAGGGTCTGATTAGATAGGTAAGTTTTTGTTTGTGAGGTTCTGTGAGCCAGATCTGGCTCGGATCCCAGGCAGGACCAAGTTTCTTTCTCTTAGAAGCTTGGTCTGATGCCCTCAGGTTGGTCCTCCTGCCCTTCTCCGTGGTTCCTGTTCACATATGGACATTCCGCCTTAGAATGAGACTGATTCACTGTTCCGTGGCCACGTGCTGATCTAGGGCTGGATTGAATGAGTCATGAAAGTGTCGCCTCATTCATTCACTGGCTCACAACATCTTCACTGAATGTATACCCTGTGTCTACCCCCGGGTTCAGGTCTGAGAGGGCTGTAGCAAAGCAATCCTTACCTTTAGGAAGCTGCCAATACAGTAAAGCAAGGCCAGCATTAAGCAAATGAGGCTGTGCTACAGGCTCCCCAGTGTGTGCGTCTGAGTGCCGAGCGCACTAAGGAAATCAGCGGACTAGGCTTCGGTTATCATGGTGGATCCCCAGGGGAGGTAAAGCCTATATACAAACCTAAGTGATGAAGAGAAGCTGACAGCTAGGCAGTGGAGGAAAGAGGGGTGGGGGTTCCGCTGAGAACAGGAACAACGTGAGATCGCTTATTGAGATCATGTTTATATCATAAGGAGAAGAGATGACAGTGAATATTCAGAGTGTTGCTACAATGGATGAGGGGTTTACCAAGGCTCCATGTAGCTTAGAAGCAGCTTTGTAGGTTCAGGAACAGAACTTCTTCTCATTCAGAGGTAGAAGCACCGTGTTCAGCAAACAAAAACTTACCTATCTAATCAGATCCTCACAGAACCAACAAGTGAGTAGCCTATGTTGCAAATTTTGCTAAGCAGGTGCTGTGCGTACATCCTAATATGGGATGCGATGTGCATCTAATATTTTACTGTCATCTCTGCAAGATGACAACAAGGGCATGAAGCTTGTGTATGACACTCACAGACGTGCGATGATAAGAAGTTATCGATTTGTTAATTTACAATTGCACTCAGCAGTAAACGGGCATGCTACTTAGAGTCTCCTTTCCAGAAAATCAAACCATCAGATGAAGCTGGGAGGACTAGAGATAACAAAAGTACACATTGCAAGTTTTTCTCAGTGTGTGAAAAATTGTGGAGAGGCTCCCGGCTTCATCCCCCAGGGTAGTGGAGCTGCAGAATGTGAGCGCGCCAGCGTCTGTTGTTAGCTGACAGTTCACTGTG
Source organism: Mus minutoides (assembly GCA_902729485.2). NCBI lineage: Eukaryota > Metazoa > Chordata > Mammalia > Rodentia > Muridae > Mus > Mus minutoides. The sequence continues at coordinate 1,815,804 of LR753332.1, read as the reverse complement.
CCTGTCCGTCCGAGAGGGGCTAAAGGAACAGTTCAGCAGGTGAGAGCTGACTACAGAAGATCACACTCTCCTAGTCTTTTCAGACACACACATGAGGATGTTTATCTGAAAAAGGTTTGGGCTCCTGGATGGGTATTTCAATTAAAATAATCATCAATACTTCATATCAGTTCATGCTTTCCCTTTTTAAAATGTTGAACTGTCTAAACAATTTATTCTTCCCTTTTTAAAAATTTTTAAGAGATTAAAAAATTATGGATAAGAGTGTTTTGCCTGTATGTGAACCACATGCATGCCAGAAATATGTGTCAGATTCTCTGAAACTGGAGTCACCGGCCATTGTGAGCTTCCATGTGGCTACTGGGAACCTACCCTGGCTTCTCTTGTAGAGAAGCAAGTATTTTTTTTTTTTTTTTGAGACAGGGTTTCTCTGTATAGCCCTGGCTGTCCTGGAACTCACTCTGTAGACCAGGCTGACCTCGAACTCAGAAATCCGCCTGCCTCTGCCTCCCGAGTGCTGGGATTAAAGGCATGCGCCACCACACCCGGTGAAGCAAGTACTCTTAACTACTGAGCCGCCTCTAGCCCGTGTTGTGGCTTCCTAAGCCACCTACAACCATGAGTACTTTGACTGAGACATCACTTTTAGAGATCTGGGGTCTCCTAATAACCTCAAACTCGGTTCCCATCATACTCCTTCTCACAGTCACTTTCCTGCCCTCAGGAGGCAGCTCCTGCCTCAACCAGGTGCCTTGTCTGAATCCACTTTCGCTTTCTTGATCCATTCCTCCACACAACGGAGGTGTTCAGTAGCTGCCTAATGCCTGCATCCTGCCCCAAGCTCAGGTCTTCGAATGTATGTGTATGAGGACAGCACTTGGTGCCCAATGCCTCAAGCCTACCATTCTCACACAGAATTCCCTCTAGGGGCCCTGTGCTTGAGCCATGCTGGCCCATGCCTTTAATCCCAGCACTCAGCACTCGGGGAAATAGGAGCAGGCAGATCTCTGTGGGTTTCAGGCCAGCTAGGGCTACATAGGAGAGAGAGAGACAGAGAGAGACAGAGAGAGACAGCAGAGAGGAAGAGAAGAGGGGAGAGAAGAAATCCCATCTTGCATACTGTGTCCTCAAGGGCAGGAAAGCAGCAGCCATGAAATCTCAACAATAAGATCTCATAAACAACACCATTGGCATACGGGAAATTTCACAAGGGCCCACCCGCAGATAAAGAGCTACCGCTAATCAAAGGCTACTGAGAGAATTTTCCTTCTTCATTGATGAGACCCCTGATATCCAGTCTCAAGTGGTCAGCCCTAAATGCCTGCACACAGGAGCAAGGCTAAGAGGATTCGGTGGTCTGCTTTTTGCTTGACAGCCGAAAACCAGCTCACGGATGAGAGGCGGGCCAGAGGACGCCTTGGGCACGCCTTCAAGCTCTCATTGGACGGGATATCCGGAAAAACCCGGTCGAATCCTGGCTTATCCTGGTTAGGTCTGCTGGTGGGATACGCCCTCGTCTCGCCCCTTTGTCCAACCCTCTTCATTTTAAAGAAGCCTTCAGGCCTCTGTGGTGTAGCAAAATAAACCTATGCCGCGGCGCCCTGCTTCCTGGAGTCCTTCGAGTCTCCCCGATTTAAGGAGACGAGAAAGGTAAGGAGGACCGGAACAATTCCTTCGCGGAACCTTTGAGGTGAGGCCTCGAGGAGCCATTTGAGAACGGACCGCGGCGGGCTGGAACCGGACTTGTAGGCATGGCGGCGGCGGAGCCAGATGCAGACCCGAAGGCCGCCGTCCCTGTGGACCTGCGGCGGGAACGGCGACTGGTGTGTGTAGAGTACCCGGGCGTGGTGCGTAACGAGGCCAAGATGCTACAGACCCTGGGCGGCGAGGAAAGCGTCTCTCGAGTAAGGAGTTGGGAAACTCCGGGACCGCGGGAAAGGAATCTGGTCTACCGAATGGGCGGGACCACCCTGCGGGAGGGCGGTTTCCGTGGCAACAGAGTTTAGGCAAGCTCTAGGACCTGTTGTGAACAAGGGTATTTTCTGTTCCCAAATGTGAGTAGCATGCTTAGTATCTGTCCCAGGACAGTGAGCTGCTCTGACTTTATTGCTCTCGGCAGAAAACCGAGGCACGGGAGGAAAGAGAACTTTCCCACCACCTGTAGTTGAAACGAAAAGTGACACAATTCGCTGACGTCGTATTCTGTGGTCAGCACGAACAAAGTGCTTTTTTTTTTTTCTTGGTTTTTCGAGACAGGGTTTCTCTGTATAGCCCTGGCTGTCCTGGAACTCACTCTGTAGACCAGGCTGGCCTCAAACTCAGAAATCCGCCTGCCTCTTCTTCCCAAGTGCTGGGATTAAAGGCGTGCGCCACCACTGCCCAGCTTTTTTTTTTTTTTTTTTTTTAACATGCCACAGCCCTTTCAATCCCTAGGGCAGGAACTGACAACATCTGCATTTTATAAGTAAACAGACCACATAACCACACAACAAGTAGCGGACCTAAAGTGATGTTCTGTGGAATCTTGGAATGTTTCTTTAGAAATGATTTCCCTGAACATCTTGTCATAAGCAGATTCTGTGAGTTAATATCTGGCTCCTTCCGTTGACAATTACACTCAGATTTCAGTTTGATACATGTATTACCTGTTTGTGTATTACATTTATTACTTGGCCCAGGGGCTGCAAACCGAGCTAGGACCTCTCTTGTTTACCTCTGTACTATCTGTACAGATTCCCCATTTTATAAAAATTTATCAAGTATTTGGTTAAGTCCTAATGAAGCTGGGCAGTAGCGACCCACACCTTTAATCCCAGCACTTGGGAGGCGGATTTCTGAATTCCAGGACAGCCTGGTCTATAGAGTGAGTTCCAGGACAGCCAGGGCTACACAGAGAAACCCTGTCTCAAAAGAACAAACAAAAAAAGCCCTAATAATATTCTAGTGAACTAGATACTATTTTTTTCTTTCTTTTTTCCAGATAAGGGGGCAGGTAAGAAAGGTTAAGGCAGACATTGCTACAGGTATGACAGGAAGTTGAATCCCAGCACAAGCACAGTCTGAGCTGCTGCTCCATTTTTCTGTGGGTGTGGAAAAGAACCGATGGATGTTATGATATTGAGAGAATCCTTATTCTCCCTTACCCCAGGGTTGCCTGATATAGAAAGTCTTCCATTCTTACATTTTTCTTGGGTTTCTGAAGTCGTCCTAATGTGCCAGGCCATGTCTGGGCTCATCCCTGCTCTGTTAAGTCAGAGCTGTGCGTTTTATGAGAAGGATGTTTGAGAAATGAGGCTGCCGTTTTGAAGAGCTTAACTTTATTTTTAGTTGTGTATCCAGGTGATTGTGAAAGCCAGAAGAGGGTGTTGGATCGCTTGGTGTGTGCTGTGATTACAGGTGGTTGTGCACTGTACCCAATGTTTGGGTGCTGGGAACTGAACTCCAGCCTTGGAAACAGCTCTTAACTTCTGAGTCATCTCTCCAGCCCTCAGGCTTCTTCTTTTTTTTTTTTTTTTTGGTTTTTCGAGACAGGGTTTCTCTTTATAGCCCTGGCTGTCCTGGAGCTCACTTTGTAGACCAGGCTGGCCTCGAACTCAGAAATCCGCCTGCCTCTGCTTCCCAAGTGCTGGGATTAAAGGTGTGCACCACCACGCCCGGCTCCTCAGGCTTCTTTTATCTTTCATGTTTTCCCTAGCTTGCTACTGAGCACTTCCTGAAGGCTCCTGTACTGAGTACTGGGAGTCAGGAGTTAAACTTATGGGTGATTGAGCCAGTACACATTATCGGTACACACACACACACACACACACACACACACACACACACAACTGACACTCACTGCATGCCTCTTACCAAATGTGGGGCAAGCATCTGTTCACATGTAGGTGTTAGTACTTAGCAGGAGTTAGGTACCACGATTTTAATTTAATACTCGTAACAGTGTCGTGTATGAGGTGGGCACTATTCAGTGGGGGGGGGGGGGTTCTTTGTTTCTTGGTAATAATAAGCAATGACTGCCAGAGACTATCGATTGAGTCACGGAGCAGGTGGGTAGTTTTTAGCATAGTTGGCCCTACTATGGTTGGTCAGTCTGAAAGCTTCTGTCTATTCAGTAGTAAACAGGACAGTAACCCCGCCTGTGATGTGGTACCTACACTTGATAGGTGATGGATTTTACTTAATTAGCAGTTATCTCTCACTTTATAACCTTTTGGAAGGAGGCTCTTTGTTTTTTGGTTTTTTTTTTTGTTTTGTTTTGTTTTTCGAGACAGGGTTTCTCTGTGTAGCCCTGGATGTCCTGGAACTCACTTTGTAGACCAGGCTGGCCTCGAACTCAGAAATCCGCCTGCCTCTGCCTCCCGAGTGCTGGGATTAAAGGCATGCGCCACCACGCCCGGCGGAAGGAGGCTCTTTGACTTCCTTTTCTTTACTATTTAAATATGAATACACTTGGTTTAAAAAATGAGTCCTACTTGGCCCACAGAATCAACTAAGCAGGGTTCATGGGGGCTCAGAGCCTGAAGGGACAGTCAGGGAGCATGTATGGTCTGAGCTCGGTCCTCTGCATAGATGTTATGGCTGTATAGCTTAGTCTTCTGTGGGATTCCCAACACTGGGAGCAGGGGCTGTCGCTGAGTCCTTGCCTGCTTCTGGGACCCATTTCCTCCTACTGGGTTGCCTTGATATGGAGGTTTGTACCTAGCCTAATTGCATCTAGTTATGCCATGTTTAGTTAATATTCCTGGGAGTTCTGCTCTTTTCTGAAGGGAGGTGGAGGAGTGGATCTTGGGGAGGTGAGAGGGAGGAACTGGGAGGCCAGGAGGGAGGGAAAACAGCAGTCAGGATATCTATATACAGAGAAGGCTAAATGAAAAGCATTCGGTGGGAATGAAGAGCTGGATGTGGAGCATGCGCCTTGGGCCCTTCCTGCGTCTCTGTCAGCTGCATTGTGGGAAGAGGAGCAGAGCTCTGTTGGGTGTTCAGCTGCTTACTGCGTACCCTGTCTCCTCTGGCATTGCTGCAGATCTACACTGACCCCACCAAGAGGCTCGAGCTATACTTCCGGCCCAAGGACCCATACTGCCACCCTGTGTGCGCTAACCGTTTCAGTACCAGCAGCCTGCTGCTCCGGATCCGGAAAAGAACAAGGCATCGGAGAGGTGTCCTGGGAGACGAGGCCCACCCCCAGGTCACGTTCGACTTGGAGATTATTGGCATCATCTCCACAATTTACAAATTCCAGGGTAACTATGACATCTCTAGCGGTATCGGGTGACTTCCAGGCTTCATGTGGAGTCACATGGAAAGTGGGGTCCAGTATGCCCATGCCTGAAGCAGCCACTTCCCATGGAAGAAGCAGCCTCTTTAGTCAACAGTCCTTTACGGATTGTGGGTCCATGCCCTCTTCTTCTCTTTCATAGTCTCTTTCTTCCTCCCTTTCTCGCTCTCTCTCTCTCCCTCCCACTCCCCTAAGACAGTGCCCTCGTTTGTGTTACTACAGCTGTGATGAAACATATGACCAAAGCAACTTGGGGAGAAAAGGGTTCATTTCACTCACATTCCATAGAACGGTTCATCAAAATCAGTGAGGGACTCAGGCCGGGCAGGAACATGCAGCAGGAGCTGATGCAGAGGTCATGGCAGGGTACTGCTTACTGGCTTGCTTCTGGTGGCTTTCTCAGTCTGCTTTTCTTACAGAACCCAGGACCACCAGCCCAGAGATGATACTGCCCACAATGAGCTGGGCCCTTCCCCATCAATCACTAATTAAGAAAATGTTATACAGGCCTGCCTACAGACTGATCTTAGATGGCATTTTCTTTTTTCGAGACAGGGTTTCTCTGTGTAGCCCTGGCTGTCCTGGAACTCACTTTGTAGACCAGGCTGGCCTCGAACTCAGAAATCTGCCTGCCTCTGCTTCCCAAGTGCTGGGATCAAAGGCGTGCGCCACCACGCCCGGCTGGGTGGCATTTTCTTATTGAATTCCTTTCTCTCAGATGACTGTAGCTTGTAACAAGTTGACATAAAAGTAGCCAGCACAGAGAGTTTCTCTGTATAGATCTGATTGTCCTGAAGCTTTCTATGTAGGACAGGCTGGCTGGAAACTCACAGAGATCTGCCTACCTCTACCTCCTGGATGCTGGCTGGGACTAAAGGCGTGTGCCACCACACCTGGTTTTCTCTCTTTGTGAGTTGGTTTTTTTTTTTTTTTTCTTTTCTGTTTTTATATGTGTATATTCCACATATAAATGTAAATGTCTGAAGAAAGGGTCTGATTCCCTGGAGGTAGAATTATAGGCAGTTAGGAGTCATCGGGTGTGGGAAGTGAACTTAAGTCTTTGGAAAATCAGGAAGTGTTTCTAACTCCTGAATCTTGTCTCCAGCCCCAACCTTTTATACTCTTAAGAAAAGCTAGCAGGCTGGAGAGATGGCTCAGCAGTTGGCTGCTCCTCCAAGGACCTGGGTTCAGTTCCCAGCACCCACATGGCACTCATGACAGTCTGTAACTCTGGTTCCAGGGGATCTGACACCCTCACACAGACATACATTCAGGCAAAACACCAATGCACATGAAATAAAAAGAAATAATAATTAAAGGAGAGAGAGGGGGGCTAGGGATCTAGAGTTCTATGAGAAACCTTCCAATTTTATGATAAACCTTTGTGGGGGGCCAGATCAGACTAGTGCTTGGAGCTCCAGTCTGAGACAGCAGTGTTTTGGAACCTTTTCCCAAGCTGGCCTTAAACTCTAAGCCCACTGAACCTCTGTATCAGCCTCTCAGACAGTGCGATTGCAGCGCTGTGACACTGTCTGCCTCCCCGTCAAGCCGTGATGGCTGCTGGTTTCATCCCTTCTGACATTTCCCCAACGTTTCCGTGCTTCCTTGGACTGGATACCCAGTGTGATAGGCCCTCATTCAGAGTGGGTTAGCATGTGCAGTAGTGAGTTTCCCCATAACATTCTCACACAGGTGTGTCACTGTTTGTTCTTGGTCACCCACTCCCCACTCCCCAGGCGCCTCAGCTTCCCCTCGCCTCAGTCTCCATGTCTGTGTGCTGGGACTGCAGAGCCAGCAATTCAGGAGGCTCTGGAGAAGGTTCACAGATATGGTGCCTATTAAAGAACTTATGGGAGGTGCTTAGTAAATGATGAGTATTCCTGCGACAGCTGGTTATAGCTGCTGCCCTAAGGGAGAATCTGAGACTAGTGAGAAAGGTGAATCCAAAAAGAAAAAAGGAGCAGGAGAGGAGTGTGAGCCAGCCTTGGTTACAGGAAGATCATGTCTCAAACATGAGACAGGGGGAAAACAGGGCCTCCTCCCGGGTCCCTTGGGCTGGGCGGTGAAGTGCTTCATCCTGGGAGATGGGCCAGCAGTCCCTGCAGCTTGGTACAAATGCTGTATTGGAAGCAGGGGTGCATTGTGGTTTATGGATTAGCTCCCTGGGCTTTACCCTGCCGGTCCACGGTTCCCCCACACATACACACACTCACACACACACCCGTCTCCCCAGGCCGCTGTTACTAATTTGCAGAGCCATCAGAGGGTGCTGCGCAGCTCACTCCACACCTCCCTGAGAGGGTTTGGGCGTCAGCACAGCAGCGCCAGAGCCTGACGGTGAGCCTGCCCTCTGTTCTCTGTCTTTCCAGGAATGTCTGACTTCCAGTACTTGGCAGTGCACACAGAAGCTGGTGGCAAGCACGTGTCCATGTATGACAGAGTGCTTATGCGCAAGCCTGAGAAGGAGGAGTTCTTCCATCAGGAGCTACCACTCTACATCCCTCCCCCCATCTTCTCCAGGCTGGACACCCCTGTGGACTATTTCTATCGCCCTGAGACACAGCACCGGTAGGCAGCCCCCAGGTTCTCTCCCACCCAGGCCCCAGGGCAGCAGAAGACCAGGATTAAATTTAGAAGGGGAGTGTCCTAAGCAGTGGCCTGGTGATTCCCAACATACAGTGAACTAGTGGGACTCCAGATCACCTGATAAGAAACAGTCTCTGGTTTTTATGCCCTGGTCATTACTGAGAAGCCTCTTTAGACCTTCAGTCACCAGTAATGGCACTACCTATGAAATGCCATGTGCACCCATCCCATGCCAACCCAGGCCTTTTTGTCTCCTCTGCTCACCTCATGGTCTCCTGGGTCCTGACCCAGCAGAGTTCCTAGCTAGCTCTGTGACCCAGCCTTCTGCCATCTCCCTGCAGAACCTCAGCTTGTTTGCCCCACTTGCTGTCTTCCTATCTGCACACATGACTGGAGGTAGCTGCCAGCACTATTGAGCACTTACCTATGCCTGCTGGAGCCTCCCTTCCAGCCCCAGCATCCTTGTTGGCTGTTCCTGAATCCTGCCCACTAAATATGAGCTGTGTTCTGAGTTTTGAAGATGGGCTGCGGGCATATCAGAGTCAGTGGTGGACATTTCTTGTCCCAACTAAGACCACAATCAACTCAAGTGAGATGAGTAATTTAATTTTACACAATCTGGACAGAATAAAGCTGTTGGAAAGGCAAGTCTCAGGCATTGTCAAATGTGGGTTTTTCTCTGAAGGCGTCTGCACATTGGCACAGAGGGAGAAGAGTTCCTTTGTAGAAGAGCCAGGACTGACTAATGTAGAAGAAATGAATTTGGACATTCTCAATATGAGATTACTAATGCTCACCAGCTGTGGGGAAGTATGGAGCCAGCATTCGGCCTCGCCTCCCCGCAGTTCGCCAGTTCTCTGTCATCCCCATTTATAAAGGATGAGGTGAAGCTCGGGGTATCCAGGCCATTTGGGAAGCTCTGAGCCTGGCCTGGCCCAATCCCTGGGCCTTCCTTGGTCTTTAGTCTCACACTGTTCTTACTACTATGCTTATGATGTTTAGAGAAAAGGTCTGTCTCTGTAGCCCAGGCTGGCCCAGAGCATATTGCAGCATACAGGCTGGCTTCAGACTCACAGCCCCTCTGGCCTCAGCCTCCCAAGTGCTGGGGTTGTAGGTTGCATCACCATGCCTGTTACCTTTTTAAAATCACACACAGGAAGACAGCCTTTCTTGTTGTGCTGTCCGCTTCCCAGGGCAGTACTTTGGCTGGCTTTGTTCTCTCCTGTAACCCTGGGCCAAGTGCTGCCAATAGCTGGGGCCCAGTGGAGGGAGCCTTGGGAAGCAGGTCAGCACACAGATAAGCCAGAGATGAAAGCAGCTTGAAAGCCAGCCTGTGGTTGGTCTCCGGTGTTCCTTGAGGAGACTCTGTTGGCTGTGCGCCATCTTCAGAAGGTTGCGCTCAAGTACTGACTGCTGATGTGGCACGTGGTGGGTTCTGTGCTGTGACAGGGCAGGTGCAGGAACAGATACTGTAGTGTAAAAATAAAAGGTAGTGTGAGCAGGAGCAGAGGCCTGGGATGGGCCAGAAGGTGGCCAGGATGACCATTTTTGGATGGGGTAGGACTGAAACTCTGATAGAGTCCTGGGGTGACCCAGGCTTGGAGCTTGGTGCCAACAGATTACATGTCAGGGAGGCATTTCCTGGGTTGGATGTTGGGAAGCAGGGCAGAATGTGAGACCGTGGATATGTACATTAACTCCGTTGTGAATGGCTGGGGCTCAGGAAGGCTGTGAAGGAGCTGGTTGTAGAAAAGAGTGATGGAGGAACAAGACAAAGTTCAGGGGGACACTCCACCCCAAACCTGAGACCCGTGCAGTGGAGGCATGAGGAGCTGCCACCTCCAGAGCAGCATGCTGTGTGTGTGTGTGTGTGTGTGTGTGTGTGCCTGTGTGTCTGTCTGTCTGTCTGTCTGTCTCAGGGGGGGGGGGGGGGGGGGGTGATTGATTGATTGATTGATTTGGACCTGGCCTGGCTTTTAAAACCTCAGTTCACCCCACAATGGTACACTTCCTCCAATAAGGCCACACCTCCTAATCATTCCAATCCTTCTCAAAGGGTTTCACCCTCTGGTGAATAATCATTCAATATATGAGTCTGTGGGGTCCATTTTAATTCAGGGCTATGGTTCCTAGGCTGTGGCAGCAGGCTTAGGTCTCATCCCAAAAAGTGCATTGCTCCCTGCTTTAAAAACTGCTGTGAGCAGGATTTGGTGGTGTATGCCTTTAATCTCAGCACATGGGAGGCAGAGACAAGGGGATCTCTGTGAGTTCAAGGCCACCCTGGTCTTCAAATCCAGTTCCAAGACAGCCAGGGCTATTACACAGAGAAAAGCCTGCTTTGGGTAACAAACAGCCCAGCTGAACTGGAGGTGCAGTAGTAACAGCCACACTCCAGTTATCTAGTGCAATAGTAACAGCCACACTCCAGTTATCTAGTGCAATAGTAACAGCCACACTCTAGTTATCTAGTGCAATAGTAACAGCCACACTCTAGTTATCTAGTGCAATAGTAACAGCCACACTCCAGCTATCTAGTGCAGTAGTAACATTATCTAGTGCAATAGTAACAGCCACACTCCAGTTATCTAGTGCAGTAGTAACAGCCACACTCCAGTTATCTAGTGCAGTAGTAACACCCACACTCCAGTTATCTAGTGCAGTAGTAACAGCCACACTCCAGTTATCTAGTGCAGTAGTAACAGGCACACTCCAGTTATCTAGTGCAGTAGTAACAGGCACACTCCAGTTATCTAGTGCAGTAGTAACAGCCACACTCCAGTTATCTAGTGCAATAGTAACAGCCACACTCCAGTTATGGAGAAAGCAGGCCACTCACTTAAGCCTAAAAGCTTGGGACGAGGCTGAGCAGCAAAGAGTTTGTCTCAAGTAAGCAAGATGGCTGGGATAACAGACTCACACACTGGTAATCCCAGCCCTCAGAAAGGCTAAGGCCACCCTGAGTGACTCAAACAAAAGTTGGGTATATACGGTGCATACCTTTAACTCCACCACTTGGGGGAGACTGGCAGAGCTCTGAGTCTGAAGCCAGCCTTGTCTACAGAGTGAATTCCAGGACAGACAGGGCTACACAGAGCAATGGTATCTCAAAAACCAAAAAGGGAGAGGCTTCGGTGTGTTTCATGGCGCTCTTTGTTGCCGGCTTCCAGGGCTGTTTAGTCTGTGGCTCTCCCATCTGCTGGTTGTTCCCATTATGAGAGTAAGTTGTGCTGGTTCAGAAGAAACAAGTGTTATGAAAAGAATCAGCCACAAAAGCATTTGTGCTGCTGCCTCCTGCCAAACCCTTCGCAGGTGGAGGGCCGCTCACTGCACATGTGGTGTGCCCAGCGAGAGTGTGAGCTCCACTGGGTATGATTGCTGTGTTCTTACATTTCTTTCTGTCACATTTATTTATTTATTTATTTAGAGGTGTGTCTGTCTGTCTGTCTGTGTGTGTGTGTGTGTGTGTGTGTGTGTGTGTGTGTGTGCGCGCGCTCCTGGCTGTCTCATTGCTTTTTCAGAGTTAAGTTTCTGACATGCTTTTGTCCTCTCACAAAATAATTGACAGCTGTAGTAGGAAGAGTACTATGCAGAAGACAGTAATGCCCCTGGGCTGCACTCTGCACAGAGGGGCTGGTAGGCAGCTGTCCACACTTTGGAGTAGGCCATGGCGTAGGGCCAGCTGTCTTTGGGCCCATGGGTATGACCCTTTTTCTTCCTTATGTGATTGGGCAGATTCCCAGCACATGGAAAGAACCTGCCTTTCTTCCCAGGCACTGTTGATTTTGGGGGTATTGTTGGCTAGCCAGGGGGAGGAGGGCCTGGCTGTCTGGGTGTTGGGTGTCCTGTGGGCTGGGGTTGCAGAGGTGAGGCTGGCAGGGTGTTGAGCCCCTTCTGCTCCTACCAGCAGCTCTCCACAGATTTAGGGTCACTGTGGTCAGTAGAGCTAGCCAGAGGCAGCCATGACACGCTTCCCTGACACTCTCTCTGAAATGAAGGCCAGCCACCTACTTTCCCTCTTGAGGGTGTTGGAGGCTCAGGGAGAAAATCTTTAAAGCAGGATAGTGCTGTACTGGGGATGGATCCTGAAATACACATTTGGAGAAAAGCAGACTTGACTCCTTGTTTTTGCCAGTGTGCAAAGCACTTGTTATTGGTTGTTGAAGTTTACAGTTGATACGTACTCCTGGAAGAAAGTAGGGTAAAGTGCAGACTGGATGAGGCTGAGCAGGATTGCTTGAGCCTAGGAATTCCAGACCAGACGCATTCATAGCAGCAGATTGTTTTTGTAAAAGGGTAAAGGGGCTAAGAGGTGGCTTAGTGGTTAGGAACATTTATGTATTGCTCTTCCAGAGGACCAGAGTTTAGTTCCCAGCACCCACATCAGGTGGCTCACAACTTCTGGCCTTCTCAAAACCCACACACACATTTCATAAACATATAGACACATACACCTAAAAACAGGATGACTGTGGGGATGGACTTGTGGCATCCTGGATAACACTTGCAGTGCTGTGGGGTAGGGCTGTTATGGGGGAAGCACAGGCCTGTGTATGGCAGTAACTGCTGAAGCTGAGTCTCTGAGTCTGCTGTTTCTGGCAGGCTCTGTGCTGGGACATACACAGGGTGTGTGTGTGGCGGGGGTGGGGGTGGGGTGTTGTTTGGTTGGTTATGTATTATATGTAAGTACACAGACACTCCAGAAGAGTCATTACAGATGGTTGTGAGCCTCCGTGTGGTTGCTGGGACTTGAACTCAGGACCTTTGGAAGAGCAGTCTTTTTTGTTTTGGGGGTTTTTTTTTGTTTTGTTTTTGGTTTTGGTTTTTCGAGACAGGGTTTCTCTGTGTAGTCCTGGCTGTCCTGGAACTCACTTTGTAGACCAGGCTGGCCTCGAACTCAGAAATCCGCCTGCCTCTGCCTCCCAAGTGCTGGGATTAAAGGAGTGCGCCACCATGCCCGGCTTTTTTTTTTTTTTTTTTTTTTTTTTAAGACAGGGTTTCTCTGTATAGCCCTGGCTGTCCTGGAACTCACTCTGTAGACCAGGCTGGCCTTAAACTCAGAAATCTGCCTGCCTCTACCTCTGCTGAGATCAAAGGCATGTGCCACCACTGCCCGGCTCAAAAACCTATTTTTGTAAAGGTTCATAGCAAACTGAGGACAGTGTAGACCTCTACCCCTGTATATGAGAAACACTGTTCACCCACCTATCAACCCATGTACACAGAGGTCAGGACACATCACCAGCACAGAGGGTGAAGTTCGCACCGTCTTTCTTGTGTTGGACACTATGGGGTGGACAGATAGGACCCTGGCTTAACCTCTGGGCTTTGGTGATCCCATCTGGCTGCATCCTTTTCATTCATCATTGTCAGATGCTTCAGAGCCAAGTCACTGTCTGCTAGGTGGAAGAGCAGCCGGCTCGGAGAGCTGTAGCCGGGCTGCTTTTTTACATTTTTTATTTTATTTAAGATTTACTTATAGCCGGGCCTGGTGGCACACGCCTTTAATCCCAGCACTCGGGAGGCAGAGGCAGGCGGATTTCTGAGTTCGAGGCCAGCCTGGTCTACAGAGTGAGTTCCAGGACAGCCAGGGCTACACAGAGAAACCCTGTCTCGAAAAACGGAAAAAAAAAAAAAAAGATTTACTTATTTATTTTATTTATATGAGTACACTGTAGCTGTCTTCAGACACAGCAGAGGAGGGCATCGGATCCCATTACAGATGGTTGTGAGCCACCATGTGGTTGCTGGGAATTGAACTCAGGACCTCTGAAAGAACAGACAATGCTCTTAACCACTGAGCCATTTCTCCAGCCCACAGCCAGGCAACTTTGGGCTAAGGCCCAGCTCCTGACAGATGTTGTTTGGATACATTTACTAGTCTGCGTAGCCTCAGGTAGTTCCTCAGAAACTCCTTCCTTGAAGGACCATTTTGAGAATTAAGTGAGTTATGTAAGTAGGCAGAGTCCATGACCCTGTCCACATCAGCTGATGGGCATGTGGATGCTGTGTGGCTCTGTGCTGAGGGGATGGGGTTGTGTGCTGTTAGATGTAGATGGTGCTAGATGAAGTTTTGGTTGGGAGGCTACCAGCCTTCAGTGGTGCCCCTTCCCATGCACCAGCTCTAAGACTTAGGGCCTTGCCCCCCTTCAAGGCCACTGGCCCCAGGGTTTCCCTGAGCCATTGCAAGCAGTTAGAAGCCCTCTCAGCCTTGATGGTAGCCTGAAGGCATGTGCTTTTCCAGTAGGTGGTGCTGGGAGTCCTCCACTGAGTCCAGAGAAAGGCACATGGGTATGGTCTACTGGTGAGACCTGCTGGATTCTCTGCCCACCTGGCAGGCCTGTGCCTCAGATGGTAACCTAATCGTCTATCTCTCTACCCACAGAGAAGGTTATCATAATCCTACCATCTCAGGGGAGAACCTGATTGGACTGAGTAGAGCCCGGCGCCCCCACAATGCCATCTTTGTCAACTTTGAGGACACTGAGGTACCTGAACAGCCTTTGGAGGCTGCAGTCCAGACATGGAAGAAGGCCTGCACCAATCCCATAGATCAGAAGGTGGAAGAGGAGCTGAGGAAGGTGAGGCTGGTGCCCCACCTACCCTGCCGGGCCACTGCCATACTAAGTGCCCCACCTAGCCTTCTCCGTACTATAGTGCCCCACCTAGCCTGCCAGGCCACCTCCGTACTATAGTGCCCCACCTAGCCTGCCGGGCCTCCTCTGCACTATAGTGCCCCACCTACCCTGCCGGGCCACCTCCGTACTATAGTGCCCCACCTGGCCTGCCAGGCCACCTTCGCACTATAGTGCCCCACCTGGCCTACCGGGCCACCTCCGTAATATAATGCCCCACCTAGCCTGCCGGGCCACCTCTGTACTATAGTGCCCCACCTAGCCTGCCGGGCCACCTCCGTACTACCATCAAGGCTGGTTCCACTTGTTCTAGCACAGGAATTGTAACCTCAGCTGTTACATCTAAAAGCTGTGTCAGAAGCTGGGCTTGATGGCTCAGCCTATGACTCCAAGAGCAGGGGTAGTTGGCTGGCAGAGTGAGATTGGGGCTTGACAACTAGACAAAGTCATGTAAGTAAAATAAAAAAGGCTGGGGGGCCCTGTGCTGGGCCAGTGTGAGGCTGAGTCCTCAGGGCCTAACAAGTCCTGCATTTCCAAAGTTCAAAAACGGTCCCTAGAGTTTTTTAAAAGTCTGTTTGGGCACCAGAGATGGGTTGTTGCTGGGATGTGGCTTGAATATGGAGCTGGGTCTACAGCCTGTGCAGAGCTATTAACTGTAACAAACCCACGGAAACTGGCCATGTGCCAGGCTATGGTGCCTTCCCCCTGCATGTAGCTGGAAACATGTCACAGGACACTGCACTACCTTCTGGTTTCTGGTGCTCTGTGACAGTGGCTGAATCTGCTGGGTCCACAGTCTAAACAGTGGGTTCTTATGGGGCTTTCTATGTTGAAGCTAAAGTGACACCCTATTCAAGGACTGGGTCCTTCCGAGACTGCAGCCCTTACTGAATGTCAGTAGTCACCTGAGGCTTCCCCGTGGCTCATCTTTGTTCTGGCTCACAGTGTCTTGGACCGCCACCCATTCACCTCCTTCAAGTCCCGTCTGCAGAACTTGCCTTCTGGTTAGGAATGACTGGGGCTCTGAGGTTTTAGCACCTGCTTGCTCAGCCCTGGTGCTCCATTGTACTGTGAGCTGTGGAAGGCCGGGGACTGTATGGTCACTTCAGGACCGCCACACTGCACAGTTGATCTTGCATGTCCAAGATGTATAATCCATGCCTCTAAGGGATTGGGTAGGGAGGAAGGGGTTGTGGTGTGGTGGGTTCCAGACATACAGGGACAGCTGATGTGAGAAGCCAGTCACTGTTGGCGTTCATCTCAGACTCTGTTCTTGACTCTCCCCAGCTCTTTGACATCCGTCCTGTTTGGTCACGAAATGCTGTCAAGTCTAACGTCAGTGTCCATCCTGATAAGCTTAAGATCTTGCTTCCCTATATGGCTTATTACATGGTAAGTCTCATCTCACCTGCATCTTAGCTCCCACCAGTGTGGTCCCTGGTGGGACATATTAGAGCCATGGCAACAGAAGGCATATGCACTTCCTAGTATCCCTGTCACCTGGTACCTTGAGACAACTTGTTAACTAGAACTAGTTAACTAGTTACAGAGCTAGGAAGATGGCTCAATGGGTAAAGTGCTTGCTACACCGGCTTGAGGATCCCTACCAGCCATCTGGTAGCATATGCCTCTAACCCCAACACTGAGTAGGTAGAGTTGGACAGGTCCTGGTACACACGCATGCATTCACGCACACACAAACGCATGCACACCAAGACCTGGACACAAAAAAGAAAGATTTCAAAGCCCCCAAGTCCACCACAACCTTCTAATCTGGCAGTGTGCAGATGACTTTAAAGGAAGAATTTCGAGAGGCATAGGTAAGCCTTCTGTGCATATGATGTCGTAGTGAGGATTCTTGAGGGCCTGGCACTGGGTGAGGCTACATATCACTGTCTTCATTCCTCCTGGAGGTGACAGTAAGAGTCCATTTGTACCTCTGAGGGAAAGTAGGACTCAGGGCATTGACATGCCATGTCTTGGTTCTGTAGCCAGTGAGTTGCAGAGCTGAGGCCCAGAGCCCAGGCCTCTTAGTGACAGCACTTCTCACCTCAACTCCCCATGCTCTGTTGAGCTTGGTAAAAGAAGTCCATCCTTGACTCCTCCCAGGAGAGGATGGGGGTTGGGGCGGGGGCAGGGCTGGTACAGAGCTTCCAAAAAATTGAGAAGGAAGGGGGTCCTACCTGCCAAGGGCAGCCAGCATAAACCATGACCTTAGAGGTTGATGGTGGGCCTCTGCCCACTGTTGGACTCCCTTTCTCACTGAATATGACTTCAACTCTCTGTGGTGTTCTTCATGGAAGGGGCGGTTGTCACAGAAACTCCTGACCTCCTTTATCCCCATCGAACCCCATCAAAGGGTGGGGTCTAAGGCCATGTTTCAGAGCTCAAGGCCCTGCTGCCCCACTGTAGGGCTCCGTCCCACCTACGTGCTAGAGGACCTCACACTCAGAACTTTTGTTCTCCAGATAACAGGCCCATGGAGAAGCTTGTGGATTCGATTTGGCTATGACCCTCGAAAACACCCAGATGCCAAGATTTATCAAGTCCTTGACTTTCGAATTCGCTGTGGAATGAAATATGGTAAAATTAAGTTTTCTGTCCTTGTCTCTGTCCATCATTTCTAGCATTGTCCTTACCAAAAAAAAAAAAGACTTATGTGTATGTATCTGTGTGTTTGAATATCAGCACACGTGTGTGCAGGAGAGCAGAACAATAGCCAGCTGTCCTGTGTCACTTTCCACCTAGTCCTTTGAGGCACACGCTCTTCACAAACCTAGGGCTCACATTTTCTCAGCTGGCTAGAAGCCAGCAAGCCCTAGCCACCTGTCCCTGTCCCACACATCCAGAGCCTGGGTTGGTAGGCATGCATGCAGGGTGTCCATCTTGCTGTGGAGAGGTTGGAATCCCAACTAAATTCTCAGGTTTGCACTGCCACCTCTCCAGCCACCGTTTCTAGCTGAACAGGGATGGCCCAGCAGTTAAGAGTGCATATGCTTACAGAGGACCATGCTTGAATTCCTACCACCCATGTAGACAACTTACAATACAGTTCCTGAGATACAGTGCCATATATATATGTGTGTGTGTGTATGTGTGTGTGTGTATGTGTATGTGTGTGTGTACACATTATATATATATACATACATACATATATGTTTATATAATAAAATATTTGTATTATATATAACATAGTATAGTGTGTGTGTGTGTATATATATATATATGTATATATATATATATATACACACACACACACATACATTCATACATACACATATATATGTATGTGTATGTATGTATATTTATTTTTAAAGGACCTATTTCCAGCAGGGCATAGTAGCACATACCTTTAATCCCAACATTCACAAGACAGCAGCAGTTGGATCTCTGTGAGTTCAAGACCAGCAGTCTTTATAGTCAGTTCCAAGGTAATCAAGGCTACATAGTAAAAGTCTGACTGGAAAAAATGATTCTATTGCTGTGGAGAGACTAGGCTAGAAGCATTTCTCCATCCTTCCCTAGCCCCTCTCACCACTGAGAGTCTATGGAAGAGCATAAAGGAGCTTGGAAGTAGAAGTGCTGGCTCTTTGCTGGCTGTACTGCGGTCCTCTAGTTTATAAGCGCACGCTTTTAATTCTAGCACTTGGGAGGCAGAGGCAGGCGGATTTCTGAGTTCGAGGCCAGCCTGGTCTATAGAGTGAGTTCCAGGACAGCCAGGGCTACACAGAGAAACCCTGTCTTGAAAAATCAAAAAAAAAAAAAAAGAAAAAAAAAAAAAAAGGATGTCAGTGCACAACAGCTGCTAGATGTGCCGATGTCCATCCTTCTATAGGTGGCAGATGGAGCTGGCCACCTAGTTCCTTCTGACACATGGCCCTTGCATGTAGGTTATGGTTCCAGGGACATGCCTGTCAAAGCAAAGCGCAGCACATACAATTACAGCCTCCCCATCACCGTCAAGAAGACATGTAAGTGGCTGCATCATCTGTATCAGGACGTGCATGGGAGGTGGGCATTTGGACCACAGGATGGGAAGGTCTGCTGGGTGATCCCACTCACTCCACTGCCTTGCTTCCGTGCAGCCAACCAGCCTGTCAACATGCATGACCTGAAGCAGGGCTTGGGCCCCTCAGGAACCGATGGCCCACGGAATTTGACCTACAATAGGTACAAACTCAAGGTGAGCGCTCTCTGGCTCTAGTGGAAGGTCAGGTGGGGGCGATGAAGTGTCACTGCAGGTCTGGGCACTTGTGAGTGACCCTGGGAAGGGTCATTAACTGACTTAGCTTTCTCTCCACCAAGGGCCTTTGTATTATTCACCCCTCAGGGCCCTTCAGAAACAAAGAGAATCTGGGGTGCCATCTACCCAAGGTCATGGGGAACTAGGGCTATCTGGGCAGAGAGGTGATGACAAGTCCTGGAGAGGGAAATTTGACCGCAGCAGATGTGTGCAGCTGCCCCTGGGGAGCCTGGCTCCCTGAGGCCTATAACTGCTGTTGGGATTGGGGGTGGGGGTGGGGTGTCAGACATAGACATGAGCACAGGCCAAGCCAGAACATCTGGGGACCAGCTGTGGGGTGAAATGCAAGATGGGATGCACACAGCCTTCCAGGGCTCACATTTTCATCAGCACCACCCAGCAGGGGCTAGCACACGCCAATGCTTCTCATGACCCCTCCATGGTCCTGGGAGAGACCAAGTTAGTGTCTCTGTTCTGCAGTCCTCTAGCTGTGTCAGAGACAGGTGACATGTAGGGAGACAGCTTTCCCCTAGTGCCATTGTGCCTTAGCTACTAGTGTCTTGGGGCCTTGTCTTTGACTCTAGGGCTATATTCCAAGTAAAAAAAGGAAGAAATGAAATAATAAACCCTGCCTTCCCTCCCCAGAAGCAGCCAAGGGAGCACGCAGGGTTCATAGAGTGACTGAGTAGACAGCTGGTGAGGCGCCCGCCATCCAATTCCTTTTGGAAGGTGCAGCAGACAGAGCCCAGCATGGGTTAATGGCAGTCCATACTGTAAACTAAGGAAGGCCTGACTGCCTCCACACACACACACCCAGCACCTCCTGAGGAGTGAGAGCCTCCTCTCTCCACATCTGCTGGCCACCCTGGGCCTGGGGACAAGCCAACCCCTTAGACTTCCATGAAAGCCACAGCATGGGTGTCCCTAGCACTGGTAGACCTCGGGTACTCTGCAGCCATCCCATCTTGTCCCTCTTTTCCTCAGGATTCGGTCTACATCTTCCGGGAAGGGGCTCTGCCACCCTATCGACAGATGTTCTACCAGCTGTGTGATTTGAATGTGGAGGAGTATGTATGAGGGGTCCTGTGCCCAGGGATGGCTGGCCAGCCCCTGGATTCTGGGCTAGCACTGGCTCAGGAGTAGTGTTCTCTGCAGCTCTTCCTGCAGCTGAGCTCTTAAGGAAGATTTGGCCACTGGGAGTTGAGCGCAGCCCTGAGTCTTGCTGTATGCGAGCTATAAGGCTTGCACTGTGCCCTGTAGAAAGCAACCCTGCTTGCTAGTAGCAGCTGCTCCCTGATTGGCGTGGGTCCTAACCCCGGGCACCTTCAACCCATTTGTTCTCAACCATGGCTGAACACCCCCAAGAGTGGGCAACAGCACTGACAGAAATGAGGTGGCACACGGCAGTGTGTGGGACCTAGAGAAAGCCTGACTCTAGCAGGAGAGTGCTTCTGGGGATACATCCAGTTTTGTGGGGGTTTTTTGGGGGGAGGGGTTGCTATTCAGAGACTGCAAAAGTTAGGGAACCTGCTGGGAGCTCTTCAATTACCCACTACCTCTGAGTCTTCTGTGTGAGCATTGTTTCCTAAACAGTCTCCTGGCATCCTGCCCATAGACGTGTGTTAGAACTATCCCAGGAGCCAGCACACATGGGACCACACTCTGGGGCTCCGTCTATGCTCTCCCCAAGCCCCATCCCTGGACTCTGCCCACTCAGCTTCCTCTGCCCACAGGTTGCAGAAAATTGTTCACCGAAACGATGGGGCAGAGACTGTGTGCACAGAGAGAGATGGGTGGTGCCTCCCTAAGACCACAGATCACCTGAGGGACACGATGTCACTCATGATTCTACAGACCATCCGCTCTGAGAGGCCTGGTGAGAGCCACTTGTGCAGAAGTAGAAGTCTCAGACCTGAACAGGTCTGACAAAAGCTGACAAAAAGCTCCAAAGACCCTCATACTATCCGTGGTGGGAGGGGCATCTGTGAGCTAAGACTCAGCCGTGATACTAGAGGGTGCAGACAAGAGGGAGGAGATGCTGCCTCCTAGTGCAGGAAGACCTCCTAGTGCAGGAAGACCAGCTCTGCCCATCTCTCCCCTGGGGCTCTGTGGCCCATGGCTCCTTTCTCAAAGCCTGAGCTAGCTCCTGAGGGCACAGGAAAGTGAGGTACTTGCTAGGCAGAGGTCTCCAAGGTGCCCTGAAGAGCAATGCAAAGCTCTTAGAAAGGACTCCTTCTGAGCTGGGTAGCAGGCATCTGAGGAGAGCAGGCTTCCTGGCTGTATGGGGTGTAGGCTTCACCTCCTGGGAGCCCAGTCAAGGCTTTGAAGCTTTTCTGGGAATTACGGTGTATGTCCCCTCAAGGTGCATTGGGCCCCAGGCTGCTCATGGTTCTCTCCAGAAAATGGGTTCAAACATGCCTACTAGGCTCCCCACCACCACCCCATCCCCACCCTCATGCTCTCCTTTGTGGCTGCATCATTGCTAGAGCCTGCTGCAGTGAAGGGACTCTAGGACCGCCTAGGAAGTCTGTGTCGGAACACGGCCTTCTTTCCTTCCTGTACAGCTCTTTTCTCCAACACAGGTAAGGCTGATCGTGGGAAAGAGCAGCTGATGTTTGAATCTGGAGAGGAGGAGGAGGAAGAGGAGGAGGAAGAAGAGGAGGAGGATTTCAAGCCCTCAGATGGGAGCGAGAATGAGATGGAGACAGAGATTCTGGATTACGTGTGAGGAAGCGCTGTTCCCAGGCAACCAGGTGAGAGAGCAGCAGCCATCCTCACAAAGAAGCAGAGCAGGGTCGTGGTAGTGAGGACGGCCCTTGAGGCTCCTCCCAAAGCTGCTGTCCTAACAAGAGGTACTGGCTCTGGCTGTGTCCTATGCTTGGTGCTGTCTTGAGCCCTGGGTGGAAGACAACCCTATTGCCATGCAGGTGACCCAAGGTAGGTGTGGTAAATCATGGCACCCATCCTGGCAGGGGGTTTGTGAATCTAGTGACAGAGGGCCTGAGGAGCTTGGCTAGCCAGACCACCCTTTGGTTTGGGCACTGTCTGGGGTATCCTTGGTACAAACCAGCCCAGCCCTGATTGTCCTGTATATCAATTTTCCCCTGATTGTCCTGTATATCAATTTTCCTGGATGTCTCAACATAGGGGGGCGGTAAAGCTGGAAGTGTTTCCTCTTGCCTGGGGCTCTAACACCTCATTTGTTCCTTCCCTCATTCAGGACATGCTGGCATGCCATGATGGCACAGTTGGGACAGGCAGTGAGATGAGGACACTGGGCAGCCCCAGGCTGTGCTCAGCCTGACTTCACCAAATGGACCTGAAAACACCCCATCTCACAGCTTCCTTTTGTCCCTGCCAAGCGGGCATCCATGGAAGGTCCCTGGGTGTAACCCCTAGAGCAGCAGCGCCACTTCCTGAAGGGTGCTGTGCCAGAGATGGGCCATTGCCTTGTGTCTCTGTGTGGCCTCGGTGCCTTGAACAGCCTGGCACACACTGTCAAGTTACAGCAATTCCAAAGCCAAATGCCTCAAGCCAGCCCTCCTGACATGATTGAAGACCCATTGTTTGATTTGGCCCAAGTGGGCACTCTTGGGAACTTCTCAGCCTTGCAGGGAATCAGACAGACCCTGTGTCCCTGCTGACCCTGCTTCCTGCTGCTTCAAAGAATGCTCAGTCCTGAGGCAGGAAGGAGCTCTTCCCAAAAGGCTAGCCAGCCTTGCTTGTCCCCATAGGACTTCTTTCATGGTGGCTGCCAGGATGCTTCAGCTGGGAGCTTTCCCACTTCTAGTGGCTACCCATCCTGGTTCTTGGGGAGGAGACCTGGGTTCTGATCCCATCTACCCAGGAACACTTTGACTCTGAATGTGAGGAGGGTTCTGAGTGAGGGCCCCATGCCCTCTGGAGGCCTCACTTACACAGAGCCCAGGGCGATGGCCATTGCTGCCATAGGTTGGACAGACTAGAAGGTCTTCCCGAAGTCTAGCCACACTTGGCAAAGTATTGTAATTCTCCTGAATTCCCATGTAAATAATAGTGCTTTGGGTACAATAAATATAAAACTCCCCCAGAAGCCAGCGCTGGTGATTGATGGCCTGGTTACCTGGCAGAGGACATCACTGGGTCTTGTTGCATATTGCACCCTGTATTGATTTGTTTTCAACTCGTGTTTTGCTGGGTGTGTTTGGGAAAAGGCCACTTGTTTCCACAGAACAACAGCACTTCCTGGCACTTGCTAGCCAAGAAGTGGAACAGTTAGCACTTATCAGCAGTTGGCTCACAGTTAAGGTACAAGTCCACAGTCTTCAGGGCATGGTATAGGGTGGAGATTCAGAAAAGGGCTGCAGTTGAATGCAACCTTACTGGCTGCATACTCCTACCCCTACCCCTGCTGCCTACCAGCTCTGTAGCAGGCTGTGCATGAAGCACCCCCACCTGGAGGTGGGTCAGCACCCACTGACTTCAACATTTCATCAAGAAGCGAAACATCCGTGATACCTGACCAAATGGTTTAGAGGTTGTTGTTGGGTGGTTTTTTGTTTGTTTCTTTTGAGACAGGTTCTCTGTGTCCTGGAACTCATTGTGTGGATCAGGCTAATGTTGAACCCATAAAGATCCTCCTGCCTCTGCCTCCTGAGTTCTGGGATTGAAGATGTGCACCACCATGTCCACTTTGGCCAAATAACTGGGTACCATATTGGTCAGGTTAATACATGAAGCTGGAGCAGGGCGTGGTGGTGCACGCCTTTAATCCCAGCACTTGGGAGGCAGAGGCAGTTGGATTTCTGAGTTCAAGGCCAGCCTGGTCTACTGAGTGAGTTCCAGGACAGCCAGGGCTATACAGAGAAACCCTGTCTTGAAAAACCAAAAAAAAAAAAAAAAAAAACCAAAAATAAAACATGAAGCTGACCACCATCCACCGTGATTCCTAGTGATTGCTAGTCCTTTCCAGCGCCTCCACCCCGGCCTCTGAAGGCACCTGCTCCCGTGTACACACTCCAGCGACATACATGTACACACAGTTGATAAATTAGACCAAGACTACTTAAGTCATCTAAGCCTCTGCTCTTTGTCCTTGGGGTGAGTTCTGCAGGCTGGAGTGTGAAGGGAGCTGTGCTCACCTACACCACTCACTCGACTCATGCTGGGCCCACTGCATCCTGTAAGCTGTCTCCTGGGAACTGCAGACCCTGCCCTTGCCATGCCAAGCACTCTGGCGGCAGCAGGCCTGGCCTAGGTTGAGTTGGCAATTCTGCCTTATGTGTTATCAAGGTTGGTGGGTTTTGTTTCTTAGGAAATTTTTTCTCTTAAACCCATTCACCTGCCCCTCCTCAAACCCTTTAAACTTCCTCGCCTATGTCCCGATGTATCTGTGTTGTGGGGCTAGTCGTCTTTGTGGTCCCTCTGTCAGTCTGCTTTGCTGCCTTCAGCCCAGCCTTTGAGGAGACTGTAGGCTCTGAGCACCCAGATGTGGCCCTGGAATCAAATTTATCCAGTGTCAGCAGCAGGCCAGCACTACTGGGCTGTGTGACAGAGATGTGTCACTGCAGAGTCACTCCATTGCTGGGGAGTGGACATGGGGACTCTCCTTGACTAAGCTGGGTACAGAGTAGCCACTTGTATGCCCACGGCCCCCTGCCTTGTCTCAAGCTGGTACTTCCCAGTACAGAACTGCCTTTAGCTCTGGCTCTCAGAATCACACCCAATGTGTTTCCTGCTACCCCACCTCTGCTGTGTCCCAGCTTCCTCCCGCCCCATCCCTGCTCATCTGCACACCTACTGTGCGCCTGCACACTGGATTGGGCAGAGCACATGGACACACTAGTGGACGTAGATCTGTACCCCCAACCCCCATGCTCTGGTACAAGTGGAGCTATGATCTGAGCTGGGGACTTGGGTTCCCAGAGGGGCGGGGCTACTGGCCTGGGAAGACTTGGCTATGCCTGACTAGCTGCGGTGCCTTCCAGGTGTCTATCATATAAAAAGCCGTTCCAAGGCAGCTGAACACCTTAAAGGGAGCCTCTTCAGACTTGGTTTATGACCTGGCGTCAGGATAACCTTTTCCCGGTAGCTAAAGGACACACATCCCTAAGATGGTGGCCTATTCTCTGATGACCTCTTTCTGGCCTTTACCTACAGGCCCAGTCCTTTCCCCCTCCCTTCATCATTCTGTGCCTCCATTCCTTCTGGGCTTTGTCTCTGCCTGGTATTCCCAGGGAGCCCCATCCACCCCTAGTGAGGCACAAACATGAAATCCTACCCTTTCTCTGAAGGTGCCACCAAGCCCTGGTAAGTGAGCCATGCCAGGTTTCGCTCAGGAAGCTCCCCTTCCATCTGAGCCACACATCAGGACAGCCTGCACTACCCCATAGCTTAGTGCATTACTTGGGCTCTCTCTCGCTCTCTGAGTTTCCAAGGCTCAGCCACACCAGTGCCCGGTGGCATGCAGCCACCTTTGCCTCAGGAGTCCTTCATAGATTCCCCAAGGAGATAAGGGGCATTCAGTACCTCAAGATGAAGCCCACCCATTTTTCTGAAGGTGACACTAACTGAATCCTGATAGAACAGTGCGGAGCACCCAGCCAGAGTTGGCCCTGGAGGCACCCCCTCCACCACATCCATGCCATCTGCCTCTGCTCCCAGGTGGGTGCACTGTGGGCACCACTCCGGGTGCTCAGGGCCAGCCTGACCTGGGAAAAATGGACCATCCCACACCTGTGTGTCTGTGTATGCACACACATGACCTTGGCCCCAGCTCCATAAATACTGGAGAAGAGGAGAGAAGGCCGCCTAAAGTCAAACACTCAGCATGGGGCGCCTGGAGGTTCTGTTTCTTGGCCTCACCTGCTGCTTGGCAGCAGCGTGTGCTGCAAAGGTAAGCCAGAGCCCACAAGGGACTACAGCCCTCTCTCATTCACTAAGATCTGGGAACTGGGACAGAGCCTGGAGGGTGGGAGACAGAGTACAGAAAGACATGAAGAGGCCAGTGAGCCCACTAGCACTCCAAGCTCTGGTCCTGCCTGAGGCACCCAGTTTGTCCTATTCACATGAAGCCCAGAGCAACATGCAAAACTGCACTGGAGTCTCACACCGGGCGCAGTTTTATGTAAGAATGTCCCATGCACTGAAACATTGGACATCCCATGCACTGTTTGAAAGATTTATACTAGAAGCCCACTAGTGCTCTGTGGTTTCAGGTATGCCTAAGTCTGGCAAGCCTCCCCCCAGACCCTGGCTTTTCCTTTTCTAGAGGGGTTCCCTACCAACAGAGAAGCAGTTTGCCTGACATTACACAGCAGCCACATCCTGTCCTTAAATAGGAACCTGAAATGTCTGTTCCAAATCAGGGCTCTGGCTCCCAAGTGCCTTCCATGTCCTGCTCCTCCTGAGAAGGGGTGACACCTACTCGCTGTGTGCTCCGAGGAGGCTGGAACATCTTCCCTTTAACCACCCTTCTTGGGAGTGTGAGGCCAAGTCACAGAAAGCTCAGCAGATGCAGGAAGATGGCTCGGGGGCCAGCAACTCACCCAAATGCTCCAGCCTTAGTTCTCTGGCCCTTATCTTGTTTCCTTGGACCCTGGGGACCATCCAGGAGAGTCCTCAGCATCACCCTCCTGGAGCCCGGATGTTGCAGTTCGGTCCGGGGCTCCTGCCATGGGAAGTTGTTTTCTTTCTTTTTTTTTTTTTTTGTTTTTTTGGGTTTTTTGGTTTTTTTTTTTTTTTTTTTTTTTTTTTTTTTTTTTTTTTTTTTTTTTTTTTTTTTTTTTTTTTTTTTTTTTTTTTTTTTTTTTTGAGACAGAGTTTCTCTGTATAGTCCTGGCTGTCCTGGAACTCACTTTGTAGACCAGGCTGGCCGGCCTCGAACTCAGAAATCCACCTGCCTCTGCCTCCCGAATGCTGGGATTAAAGGCATGTGCCACCACACCCGGCTGGAAGTTGTTTTCTTTCTTGGAAGAGCTTTTTTTTTTGGGGGGGGGCGGTGTTAGAAGGACCTAACTGTCCCCCTACTGCTCCACCACCAGCATACCATTCTGCCACTGGCCAGGATCATTATTGCATCTGGTCCAGCCCGGGGCACTCAAGTCAACCACTACTGCACAGACACACTTCTGAGAGGTGGCATCACTCACTCACACACACACACACACACACACACACACACACACACACACACACACACAAGCTGGCTTTCTGACTCCTCCCAGTAACCAAGAACCTTAGATGCCCCAATGATCTGTGTAGTCTCCCTGGCTCTTCTCTTCAGTTTCCTTACCCAGTATAGTAGGGGGTCCATCAGCCTGGACTTAAAGGATGGCTGGGATACCAGCTTAGGCCTGCAGCTACAGGCCACTTCCCCCTACCTGAAACCTTGCACAGAGGAGAAGCAGGAGGCCATACTATCACCACTGCCAAGTAAGCAGAGCTGCTCCTGCATGTGCCCTGGATTGATGCAGGCAGGACAGGAGGAGCATGCACTGCACAGAGGTTAGACAGCCTCATCTAAACAAAACAACTTGGGGTGGGAAAGCCCTTGCCCTTCATTTTGCGGGGATAGTGGGCAGATGAGGACCTGACTCCAGGCCTCAGGTTGAGCTGGACACCAAATAGCAGTACTGATTGGCCCCGTGAAGACCTGGGCATGGAGCTACCAGTTCCATGCCCATCTAGGAAGGCAGTGGGGAGAGGTGGGGGAAGGAGAGAGGGATCTCGGAAACCTACAGCTGTGTTAGAAACCTGGAAGCACTGGGCATCCCCCACTGTCTGTAGTTGGACAGGCCTTCCCCCTGACAGCCATCGAGCCTTAGGGGAAGGTGTGGTGGCCCATCTTACCTATGGGGAAATTGAGGCCCCAGGTCTTAGCCGAGATCTAGACTGTCACTCCAGCTTAGCAGACGTGGGCAGAAGTGGCCTCAGATACCTGAAGGAAGATGTGCCAGGGTCTGGGAGAAAAGGGAATCAGCCCCTCCAGCACTTGGCAGAGGACCTGCCAGCACCCTGGAGCCTGCTCTGTCGGCACTCTGGATTCAGGCTAGACATGCAGAAGCCCATCTGACCCTGCCCTGTCTCACCTACAGTTGGGTGCTGTGTACACAGAAGGTGGTTTCGTGGAGGGCGTCAACAAGAAGCTCAGTCTCTTGGGTGGTGATTCTGTTGACATCTTCAAGGGCATCCCCTTTGCCACCGCCAAGACCTTGGAGAATCCTCAGCGTCACCCTGGCTGGCAAGGTGGGTGCTGGGTACTGAGTGCTAGGTGCTGGGTGCTGGGCTGGCCCTGGCTGGTTCTCTTTACACCTTGCCCTTCTCTTACTATAGGGACGCTGAAGGCTACAAACTTCAAGAAACGATGCCTACAGGCCACCATCACCCAGGACAACACCTATGGGCAAGAAGACTGCCTCTTCCTCAATATCTGGGTCCCCCAGGGCAGGAAGCAGGGTATGGATCCCAGTTTCCCAGAGAATCCCACCCCACCCCCACCCCAGAACTCCTAGCCCTGGTCAGGGCTCCATTTGGTGTCGTCAAGCTCAACAGCCCTGAACTCAGCACTGAGGGGAGGAGGGGGTACCAACTGCTGATCCTCACAGCCCTGCCTGAGCACCTGCTCCAACAGGGACACTGAGCTGTCTGGGGAGAGGCCTGTTGGTGTCTGAAGTCTCTGTCTGCCCCTCTCAGTGTCCCACAACCTGCCTGTGATGATCTGGATCTATGGAGGTGCCTTCCTCATGGGATCTGGCCACGGGGCCAATTTTCTCAAAAACTACCTGTATGACGGGGAGGAGATCGCCACTCGGGGCAACGTCATTGTGGTCACCTTCAACTACCGTGTTGGACCCTTGGGTTTCCTTAGCACCGGGGATGCTAACCTTCCAGGTAAGTTGGAGCCTCTGACTGTAAGAGCAGGAATAGTGAATGCGCAGGACCCTGTGGACTCAGCCCAGCAGAGAGACGCGCTTCAGAAGCTTCTACCTTGACAGCTGAGGGAAGCCCAGCACCTTCTTCACAGAGTTGGGGTACTGAAGCTAAACTACGGGACAGGGGAGCCTGAGGCAGCCACCGGGAAATGAGAGAGGCCAAGAAACAGGCAGAATGGCAGAGATTCAAGTTGAGCCCTGAAGACCATAGGAAAGATGACAAAGGAAAGACAGACAGTAGGAGGAAATGTGCAGGATGGAGTCAGGCCCAGCCACTGGTGGCTGTGCCTCCCACGCCTCGCCTACCACCTTCCTGACCACTCCCACCCCCACCCCCTGCCACTACTCCCCTTTAAGCTCAGCCTCCTGAAGACCCACCATTTGTCCTCCTGGGGACGGGCACATTGACTCTGTTGATCTCTAGGTCACCAGTCTCTAGCCTCTTCCAGCGTTAGTGGAGGGCCCTCCTGACAAAGGCTCTCCCTCACACTCAGGTAACTTTGGTCTTCGAGATCAGCACATGGCTATTGCCTGGGTGAAGAGGAACATTGCAGCCTTTGGGGGGGACCCTGATAACATCACCATCTTTGGGGAATCTGCTGGAGCTGCCAGTGTCTCTCTGCAGGTCTGGGGCCCTCTGGTGTGGAGGGGTCTGACCCCAAGGTTAAGGGAGGGAGGGAGCCAAAGGGGCCTAGGATAATGGTCAGAGCAGGGTGTGGCTGGGAGCCCTGGGCCCAGGTGCAGCCTGCTGACAGAACTTCTGGTTGTTGCAGACCCTCTCCCCATACAACAAGGGTCTCATCCGGCGAGCCATCAGTCAGAGTGGCGTGGCACTGGGCCCGTGGGCCATCCAGAAGAACCCACTTTTCTGGGCCAAATCGGTGAGCACAGCAGGGCAGGAGTAGACAGGGAGGGGACCTTTCCCATTCCGGTACTGCCCGGGACCTTCTATTTGTCATTCCAAACCTCGATGTTGGCCTTCTCTAACCTGCCTCTGCCTTTCCCTAGATTGCTAAGAAGGTAGGATGCCCCACAGAGGATACTGGCAAGATGGCTGGGTGTTTGAAGATCACAGATCCCCGGGCCTTGACACTGGCCTACAAGTTGCCCTTGAAAAAACAGGAGTGTGAGTGGTGCTCCTGGGTGGGAGGCATGGAGGGTGGGCGAGGTAGGCCTGGGGGGCAAGGCTGTGCTCCTGAAGAAGACAGATAGGTGCCACACTGGGCCTGTCTCTACCCCCTAGCAGGTTCCAATAGTAAAGAGATGTCTTCCAGTAACCCAGGGACTTCTAAGAAGCCATACATGGCCAGGTGCACATTCGGGAGGCAGAAGCAGGCAGATCTCTGTGGGTTCAAAGCTTGCCCGGTCTACTCAGTGAGGGGCCAGCCAGAGCTACATAGTGAGACTGTCTTTTTTTTTTTTTTTTTTTTTTGGTTTTTCGAGACAGGGTTTCTCTGTGTAGCGCTGGCTGTCCTGGAACTCACTTTGTAGACCAGGCTGGCCTCGAACTCAGAAATCTGCCTGCCTCTGCCTCCCGAGTGCTGGGATTAAAGGCGTGTGCCACCACACCTGGCGAGACTGTCTTTTAAAAAAAAGAAAGAAAGATAGAAATGAAGGAAGGAAGGCGGGAGGGAAAAAAAGGAAGAGGAAGGGAGGGAGATAGGGAGGGACAGAGAGAAGCCTAACATGAGTCCCAGACAGCAGAAACCCATACACAGTTTCAGGGAGATGTGTAGACCCAGACCCAGGGCCACTATGCTGGATGGTAACTCTTAAGTTTCCTTGTAAATGTGGCAATCATTTGTAAATTTCCAAATATTTGGTCCTTCCAGCTGGAGCTGCCACCAGCAAACATGTAGAACCAGCCTGCTAGCCTAGGACATTGGATTTTTTTTTTTCTTTGCTTACCCTTCCAAAGCAAATCTAGCAGTCCAAGCATCTATGCCTTCCATCTTTCTTTCTTCTTTCTGAGCCACAGAGCAAACCCACAGCCTGTGCATGATCTGTGCGCATGATAGGTAGACACTCTACTTCTGAGCACCTCTGCCACTCAAACAGATGATTTTATTTGAAGAGCTGCTGAAGAAAGCCTGGCTGTGCTGGGCCAAAGGAAAGCCAGGGTCTCTGCCTGCTGAGCTAGAGCACAGACCAGCTGGCAAGCCTGGGGTCCAGCAGGCCTCACCCACGGCGGCCAGCAGGCTACCTCATCCCTAGTGGAGGTATAACAAGGAAAGAGGGAGTGCACAGGGATGCTCAGGCAGACCAGACAGTCATGGTCTATGGGGCAGCGGACTCTTCACGTGCTTGAGAGTCAGAATTTGTAAATGCTTTGGTCTGGCATACCCAGAAGGGTGCCCCACTGCTCAGCATCCCACATACAGGATAGTCACCCCTATCACTTTGTCCCTGGGGCTAGGATTGAGGAACCTGGGTCTGGTCAGAAAAGGAGAGATCAAGTCTAGTGCAAGAGGCCAAGCCGGGCGTGGTGGTGCACGCCTTTAATCCCAGCACTTGGGAGGCAGAGGAAGGTGGATTTCTAAGTTCGAGGCCAGCCTGGTCTAAAGAGTGAGTTCCAGGACAGCCAGGGCTACACAGAGAAACCCTGTCTCAAAAAAAAAAAAAAAAAAAAAAAAAAAAAAAAAAAAAAAAAAAAAAAAAAAAAAAAAAAAAAAAAAAAGAGGCCAAGAGGAAGAAGGGGCAGACGCTGGAAGGTGTAAGCAGCTTTTGGCTCCCCTACCCAGACCCCATTGTGCACTACCTGGCCTTCATCCCTGTTATCGATGGTGACTTCATTCCCGATGATCCCATCAACCTGTACAACAACACTGCTGACATTGACTACTTAGCGGGCATTAACAACATGGACGGCCACCTATTTGCTACCATTGACGTGCCCGCCATCGACAAGACCAAGCAGAATGTCACCGAGTGAGTGGGGGGAGGAGAGGAAGGAAGGTGGGTGCTGGGTGAGGGAGAGCACAGACAGACATGCTCCTGTGGACACCAGGGCAGTCCAGCATGTTTTATTGTTGCCATGCAGGGAGGACTTCTATAGGCTAGTCAGTGGACACACTGTCGCCAAGGGGCAGAAGGGGGCCCAAGCCACCTTTGACATCTACACTGAGTCCTGGGCCCAGGACCCGTCCCAGGAGAACATGAAGAAGACAGTGGTGGCCTTTGAGACTGACATCCTCTTCCTGATCCCCACGGAGATGGCGCTGGCCCAGCACAGAGCCCATGCCAAGTGAGGTTCTGGGAAGGGGTTGGCCCGGGGAGGCTCGTGAGAGGACTGCCTAGTTCTCTTGGCTCGCTAAACAATGAATATAGATAGCTCTGGGCTTCCCATCAGTCAAGGTTAAAAGTATAATAGAAACATATACCTTGTCTAGTCATATGAGAAATATGAGTTTTGGTGGAAAACAAATGATCCTTGACCCTGGATTATGGGAAGAAGGAGGTTTCTAAATACTATAGGATAGAAACACAAACATTGGAAGTGGGCTACAGCCTTTCTTTCCTTTATTATCAAGAACTCCAATTCAGAGCTGGGTGTGGTGGCACACACTTTTTTTTCCAAAGATTTATTTATTGTATTTATATGAGTACACTGTAGTTGTCAGACACACCAGAAGAGGGCATCAGATCCCATTACAGATGGCTGTGAGCCACCATGTGGTTGCTGGGAATTGAACTCAGAACCTCTGGAAGAGCAGTCAGTGCTCTTAACCTCTGAGCCATCTCTCCTGCCCAAGTGGCACACACTTTTAATCCCAGCACTCAGAAGGCAGATCTCTGTGAGTTTAAGGCCAGTTTGGTCTACATAGTAAGTTCAAGGCCAGCCGAGGCTACATAGAGAGACCCTGTCTTATACAAGCAAACCCTTGTCTTTTGATGAGTCTTGGGGTCCCCAGGCCCTGAGCAGTTCCACCTGGCCTCTCTCCAGGGCCTACCTCCCAAGGGAGCCCCCTACCCACACAGCTGCCTCTGCTTCTCTCAGGAGCGCCAAGACCTATTCTTACCTGTTTTCCCACCCTTCACGGATGCCTGTCTACCCCAAATGGATGGGGGCAGACCATGCTGATGACCTCCAGTACGTCTTTGGAAAGCCTTTTGCCACCCCATTGGGCTACCGGCCCCAAGACAGGACTGTCTCCAAGGCCATGATCGCCTATTGGACCAACTTTGCCAGGAGTGGGTAAGATGTGTGGAGCCCAGGACCAAGGGCAGCAGGCTTGAGGGCTCCTCTGTCACCATGGCCCTGTCGGCCTGCTCTCACTTGGGCAAACTTATTTATCCTCAAGCCTTGGTAGCTAGTTTGCATATGAGCAGAACTGCTGACCCAGCCCCAGGGCCAAGCACATACTCACCATGACTGAGCCTTAAGAGGTTGGCTCGGATGTCCAAGCTGTCTGTGCAGAGCTATCCGGGAGCACGGGCCTCCAGTCTCTTTGCAGGCCCCTGCTCAGTCTCTTCTCACTCTGCAGGGACCCCAACATGGGCAACTCACCTGTGCCCACACACTGGTACCCTTACACCTTGGAGAATGGCAAGTACCTGGACATCACTAAGAAGATAACCAGCGATTCCATGAAGGAGCACCTGAGGGAAAAGTTCCTGAAGTTCTGGGCTGTGACATTCGAGGTGCTGCCCACAGTGACTGGTGACCAGGACACCCTCACTCCTCCTGAGGATGACTCAGAGGTTGCCCCTGCCCCACCTACAGACGACTCCCAGGTTGTTCCTGTCCCACCTACAGATGACTCTGTGGAGTTTCAGATACCTGCCACCATTGGCTTCTAAAGTCTTATAAGCTGGGGCTGGACAGATGGGGGTCAGGAATTAAGAGCATTTACTGTTCTTCTAAAGGTCCTGTGTTCAATTCCCAGCACCTACACGGCTGCTCACCACTGTCTGACTCCATCTACTGGTGTGCAGATGTACATGCATACTAAGTACCCATATACATAAAATACATGCATAAATAAAGTCTTACAAGCCTTGGTCCCAGGGTCCTGCTCTTATCTATCCTTCGATAAAGCCTCAGCCCTCACTAGCTGATATTTGGTCTTTGCTCCTGAAACAGCCTGGAGGAAGGAGGACGTCCAATCAATGGTGACAGGCACTTGGCCCAATCCCCAGGCTGCAGAAATCAAAGGACTGCCTTTCGGCTGGGGCAGTAGTAGTGTATTAGAGGGAGGGGAGGCTCTTTCAGGCAAGAAGCAGCACCCTGAGATCCTAGAAGCTCCCATCTATTAGGGGTACCCTCCAGCCCTGGCCAGCCGTGCATGGCAGAGAGGCAGGGCCATCTGAGGCACAAGCAGCTATAGGAAGCTGGAACCTGCTTCTGGGCCACATGGATGCTAAGGGGAAGAGGCACCCTACAGCTCTAAGCACTGCACTCGGGCTATCCCAGGCATGGTGCAGCAGGAGACAGATCCCTAACAAGGTTAGCTGGAGTGTCTTGGCCAGTGTCTCATGTGTCTGCAGGTAATCCTCCTACTTTTACAAAGGACGTTGAAGTCTACTTGTCTCTTAACTGTGACAAAATTCGTCATAGATGTGGGACGGCTTTCTCTTGGTCAGGAAACCATCCTTACAAGAGGCTTTGTGTGAACCTAGGTCTTGCAGAATTGCCCACACTGATCTCAAATGCTGGGCCTAAGGGTTCCTCTGCCACCAGCTTTCCGAGAAGCCGGGCCTAGAACTACAGCTTAGAATACTTACTTTAAATGAGATAATTTTAAACCTGAGTTTTGCTATCTATCTCAGGCTAGCCTCCACTTTATCATCTTCTGAGGGATGCAACACTGTGTTCAGCCTGCAAGTGTCATCCCAGCACTCAGGAGGCAGAGGCAGGCAGATTTCTGAGTTCCAGGCCAGCCTGGTCTATAAAGTGAGTTCCAGGGCAGCCAGGGCCACACAGAGAAACCCTGTCTCGAAAAACCAAAACTACAAAACTTTGTAGACCAGGCTGGCCTCGAACTCAGAAATCTGTCTGCTGCCTCTGCCTCCCGAGGGCTGGGATTAAAGGTGTGCGCCACCACGGCCAGCTTTGTTCATCTTTTCAAAGAACCTGGTTCTCTATTCCATTTCTCTCTGGTATGAATTTCCCATTTTCCTGTGTGGTGTGTGCATTTGCATATGTGTAGATACATGTGTGTAGAGGCCAAAGGTTGACGTCAGCAATCATCTTGGATTTTCTTCTGTGGTCTGGGGCATCAAACCAAGGGCCCTTCCCCAGGGTACACAGGAAATGTCTGCAGCACCCAAATCCTGCTTGTTTCTAAAGATTTATTTTTATGTGTATGAGGTTTTTTTTTTTTTTTTTTTTTAAAGATTTATTTTATTTATTATATGTAAGTACACTGTAGCTGTCTTCACGCATTCCAGAAGAGGGCGCCAGATCTCATTACGGGTGGTTGTGAGCCACCATGTGGTTGCTGGGATTTGAACTTATCACCTTCAGAAGAGCAGTTGGGTGCTCTTACCCGCTGAGCCATCTCACCAGCCCCCATGTGTATGAGGTTTTACCTACATGTGTTCAAGTGTTACATGTGTGCCTGAAGGCCAGAACAGGGCATCAGATTTTCTAGAAAATACACGTGATGGTGAGCCACGATGTGGAATCCAATTCGTGTCCTCTACAAGATCAACAATCAAGCGCTCCCTCCAGACCCTCTTTCTACAAATTACACATACTTATTCATGAACATGTGGTGCACATGATGATCACATTTACAGGAATTGGATTTTCCCCACCATGTTGGTAGGTCCCAGGGAGCCGACTTGGGTTGTCAGGCTTCGTAATGGGTACTTTGACCTCCTGAGCCACCCTGCTGGCTTACAACTTACCACTTCTTTCTATCTCATTCACTTACCTATCTTCCATTCTATCATCTATCTATCTATCTATCTATCTATCTATCTATCTATCTATCTATCTATCTATCTATCTATCTATCTATCTATCTATCGATCTATCTAATGTGTATGAGTGTTGGCTGCATGCGTTCCAGTGCCTGAGGAGCCAGAAAAAGAGTCAGATCCCCTGGAGCTGGAATTATAGGTGGTTGTGAGCTGCCTGATATGGGTGCTGAGAAGCAAACCCAGGTCCTCTCCAAGAAGCCTGCCTCTGGGATCTGCCCTCCACACTTCCCTGAGACCTCCCCATACGTGTGTGCTCTTAGCTATCTAGCCCCCGCCCCACTCCCCAATCTCCTCTCCCTCTATAGAGACTGATCCCTGAAGCCACCATCTGACAGCAGCCATCCAGAGGCCACCCAGGAGCGTCGAGAGGCTGGAACACGGAGCACATACATCATCCCTTTAACTTGTCTGCAGCACATGAAGTGGGCGTGTGCTCCTTCAGCTGCCTCTTCTCTGCCTGCATGAAATCAACTGAGAATCCTTACAAAAGAGTCAGAAAACCCTGCAAATAAGCAGGAAATAGAAATAAAAGCACAGTGACCAGGCCAGTAGTAGAAACGGGATTTTAATATAATATTCAAGTCTAGCATTTTCTATTTACAACAAATAAATATTGCCCCCCCCCAATCAGTAAACTTTTTTACGTTTTATACAAATGTTCAGTTGTCTTCCTCCTCCCCACAAACCTCCCACTGTGTGTAGTCTTGTACAGCCTGGATGCAGTGGTGGTGAATGGCACTTTCAGTGGTATGGGATTCAATACCAACTGGGCAGTTCATGAGAGGGCTTCTCTCTCTGATCCAAGGGAGGGCTTGNGTGTGTCCTGGAGCATCCGGGAGCATGGGTGGCAGTGATCTGCACCTGGGGAGGTGTCAGGAAAGTGTGGTGGATAGTGTCCAGGGCAGGCAAGGTCCCATGCCCAGTTGGCAGCACTCCTTGGCAAGAGTCAGCTAGTCCTCTGGTTCCAGAGAGCAGAAGGCACCGAAGGCGGCGAGTGGTCCCCAGAGGCCAGGTCAGCCTGTCAGTGGCAGGTGTCAATCCCGGCAGCAGGAGAGGTTCAGGGTGAAAGTGGAGTAGGGGGTAGCCTGGACTGGCAGGTGGGCAGAGGTACCTGTGTGGCCTGGGCCACTCTAGTCTGTAAGTGCTTAGTCCCAGCCAGTCAGCCCGCCCTGGGAGACGTCCTTAGAAGATGCCCTTGGCAATCCTGAGTCCCTTCTGCTTCATGCGCGGGAGGGTGGAGCTGGCTCCGTGCTTGACTTTAGCCCCCTTAGGGAAGGTCCGCTTCTTTAGGATGAAGTCATAGTTGGCGGTAGAGTTCATGGCATAGAACACATTGGCGTTTTCTGGAATCTTCAGCTCTGGTGGGAGAGGGACAGGGAGTGGTGCTTATGTGGCTGGGATGCCCCCACCTCCTGAGAGCCTCCTCCCAGCCAGGCCACAGCAGGGCCCTGAGAGTCCTCCAATCCAGCTCCAACAAGGACCTCTCCTGTGAGCCCAGTAGAGGTGGATGAGAGCCTAAGGAAGTCTCTCCACACCACCTTTAGGCTGTCTCTGCTGGCTAGGACTTCCAGCCAGAGCAGGTTTCCTGGAATCCACACTGCTCTACTGCTACTTACCAAGGCTCCAGGGACCAGCGGAGGGCAGAACCTTCCTCTGGGTTCCATTCCACTAGTCACCTCTGGCCTAGAATCTGTCCATCATCATCAAGTGGGACTTGATGCTCCTGCTGACCCTGTGTCTGCCTCTAGTTCCTGAGCCTCTGTAGGACTGCCTTTTGGAAGGAAGGGCCCCCCCCTCACCCTGTCCATATAACCAAAACAGTGGAGAAGCTGAGAGGAGGTTTGCAGTAGAACACTTAGGTATCTTGGGAGTTACTGCGGTCAGCAGCAAATGGTGAGATTGGGGTGTTCAGCTCACTTCAGCAGTGTCTGTGGTGACAACAGACATGGGTGGCCTCTGTGGTGATGTCTCTCTCTAGCATTAACCTGTTGGCCACAGCCTCCTTTTGGGGAAAAGGACACAGGCATAGAGCCCCTGAAATTCTCCAAGATCCCTGAGAATGGCCTGATTTCTCTATTTATCTTTTTGATTACGTTCATGCATCTATGGAGGTCCAAAGAGGGCACCACATCCCGTACAACTGGACTCATAGGAGGTTGTCAGCCAGCTGACGTGTGTGCTGGGAACTGAACTCAGATTCTCTGCAAGAGCAGCACACACTTAGGGGATTATAAGTCACCATTTGGGTACTAGGTACTGACTCAGGACCTGTAGAAAAGCAGCACACTGCACACTGTAACCGCTGAGCCGTCTGCCCCGCACACAGCACACTGCACACTGTAACCGCTGAGCCGTCTGCCCTGCACACAGCACACTGCACACTGTAAACCGCTGAGCCGTCTGCCCCGCACACAGCACACTGCACACTGTAACCGCTGAGCCGACTCCCCAGCCTGGGCTTGGTTGTGACTCCATCCTTCTCTTTTCTAGAATGCTGACTCGTCTGTGCGCTTTTTTGCATCTCATGTGTGAATTTTTGTTGTTGTTGTTGTTTTGTTTTTCGAGACAGCGTTTCTCTGTGTAGCCCTGGCTGTCCTGGAACTCACTCTGTAGACCAGGCTGGCTTCGAACTCAGAGATCCGCCTGCCTCTGCCTCCCGAGTGCTGGATTTCTTTCTCTCTTTCTTTTTTTTTTTAAAGATTTATTTTATTTATTATATGTAAGTACACTGTAGCTGTCTTCAGGCATTCCAGAAGAGGGCGCCAGATCTCATTAAGGATGGTTGTGAGCCACCATGTGGTTGCTGGGATTTGAACTTATCACCTTCGGAAGAGCAGTCGGGTGTTCTTACCCGCTGAGCCATCTCACCAGCCCCTGGATTTCTTTTTGTAAGGCTGTATTTATTTGTATTTTGTGTGTGTTGGTGTTTAGCCTGCATGTATGGCTGGGAAGGTGCCAGATCTCTGCAAATGAAGCTACGGTGCTGAGCTGCCATGTGGGTGCTGGGAACTGAACCTGGGCACCCTGTGAGAGCCAGCGCTCTGAACCGCTGAGCTATCTCTCCAGCCTCTCGTGTGTGAATTTTAACATGAGCATTCTTCCTGAAGTACTGCTTTCTTATTTTAACCAGGCAATGTCCTCTCTGACAGGCCCACGCATGAGCCTCTCTCCTCAACTCTTGCCTCTTATGGAGAGGCCCAGCAGCAGACACTGGGGGAGGGCCGGTGCGGAGCCGCCCCTCGGCCCTGGCCTGCAGCTGACTGACTTACTGTGATCCTCTGAGATGATCTGCACCAGCTCATAATCCTCCGGCTCGTCCTCATCTAGGTTGTGTTTGTCCATGGCTTTTCGGATGACAGTCGGAGCCTTATCCTGGCTGGTCACCTGAATTGGGATGGGGAGCAGGCTATCAGGACAGGGCACAGTGTCCTACAACAGCTTGCCACCAACTCCCATATGGTCTTGGGGAGCTGTGTGTTCCTGAAGCAAGAGGAACCAAGAATTTCTACTCCGACAGTAAGGAGGAAGCAGCCAGTGCTCACTGGCCTCCTATGCCCGGCCCTGTCCTAAGGCTGCGGGGGCAGGAAGCACAGGCTAGCTCAGGGGGCTCATTCATGGGATCACCCAGGTGACCGTGACTAAGCACCATTCCGGCTTCTGGCACCGAGGGGTACGGCAGGGTATCTGACCCAGTGTAACGGCCGTCTGCAGCTTAAGCCCTGGCAGGTGGGAAAGGCCCTCCGTGTGCTGTCCATCCATATCCCGTTGACTCCATGTTTAAACAACATCCACACTTTGGCACTACTGAGTCTGGCCATGGCTACCAGCCTGCTTTGGTTCCTGCCTTCCTGAGCTTGGACTGTAACAAACTCCTAAGCAGTCTGCTTCCATCTTGGTCAGCAGCCTATCCCCATGGACACACCCAGTCACCACTGGCCTCTGTTTCAGCCCCCAAGAGAAAGTCAAGGGGCCTTACAGGTCAATGGGTCCTGAATGACTCTCCCTTAATCCCTGTCCCGTTGCCTTGGGCCTGATGCCCTATGGGCTGGCCCATTTCCTGGGGGCGTGGGCATAGTGCTCCTCGCCCTCTTCATGGGCCCAAGTGCTGACCCAGGTCTCCAGGTATTTCTCTCTATTCTTTTTTAAATGGTTTAAAGACGAACAGCAGGCAGGTATCTGTGTACATCTGCTGTCTAGCCAAGTCAGGCCCCACGGGCACATGGGCCGCAGCTCACTCACCAGGATGCTCTTGTACATGTTGCCGTTGTCCACATCCAGGCTGACCCTGATGATGCAGCAGTCGCCCACCTGCTGGTTGTAGAGAGGAAGTGAGGAGCTGTAGCTGCAGACCCCTGAGACGGAGCGCTTGTGGGTGCGCGTGGTAGACACGGGCGTGGTGGAGGCTGACGAAGAGGAGGTGCTGCTGGAGGCGGAGCTGATGCCAGAGGTCTCTGGGGATGACTGGGAGGCTGACTCCCAGAACTGTGGGAGACAGCAGTGTCAACAGCAGCCTGAACCACGAAGGGCCCTGAAGGCCAGCAGCCAGCTTTGTGGACTTCTGGCCCCCTTGTTGGACAAAGTGTGAGGAGAGGCAGAGGAGGAAGCATGGGTGGTCACCTTCTTTTCCTGGCCATCAGGAGACTCTGGGACAAAGGTCATGTTGATCTCCTCCACGTCAGAGCTGGAAGAGCCAGCTGAGTGCACACTGAGCGCGTCGGTGATGTCCCCACTGCCGAGGTAAGGGCTGCACCGGAGCTGGTCACAGGACTTGGAGTAGGCACTGCTACTGGTGCTGAGCTCCGTGCTGGGAGCCTGGCGGCTGCAGGAAGAACTCAGCTTACTCTCAGGGTCTTCCCAGGGATGCCAACCTTGACTGCTCTCAGTCCTGCTTTCCCTGGATATCTGAGGGGTCAGCCCATTTCACAGAGGTGAAAACTGAGGCCCAGATCGCTGACTCAGCGCACTCTGTGACAGGCTGGCGGGTGTCAGGATTAGACCCCAGCACTTACTCGCTCCAGCGCTTGACAATGGCTGTGCTTTTCTTACTCCTCAGGGTGTTGCTGGCCGACTCAGACGGGGGCTCCAACTCACATGACAGGGTGTAGCTAAGGTAGACATGGCTGTGAGGCTACCAGGAGCCAAGCTGGGGCTCCCAATCGGGGTAGCCCCCAAGCTGGAGCCTGGACACACAGCTGTCACCAGGCAACAGTGATGACATCATCCCCCCCACCCCCACCCCCACGGCCAGCACCCTCACCTCTCAGCTTCGCTGAGTCGCTCCATGGCTCGGAACCAGGCTCCAAAGTGTTCCTCGGGAGCAATGCTGTAGTTGTTGCAGGCAGACTGCAGCAACTTGATTTGGGCAATGACTTCGAACTCCTGGATCAAAAAACAATAGGGTGGTGAAGTCTCTGGGTTTTTACCCCCACCTTACACCCACTCCCTGTTTTCACACAGGAGGCTGTCCCGGATGTCATCACCCCAAGACCCTTTTCTATGGAATAGCCTCTGAAGAGTGTACCAACTATCACCATAGAGCAACACAAAAACGCACATTCCTTGCCCAGCCCACGACCTCCCCCATCCCCTGAAGCTGGCAGCTCCTCACCTTCCTTCTCTTTTCAAAGTTGATCAGTCTCCCCTAGAAGACAGACAGCCAATGTCCATAAGAAAACAGGCACCTTCCAGCACTGCCTACCTTCTGCACTACCACAGACACACACTAGGGGGCAGGAAGTACCCACTCCTGGCTCTAGGCACTAGCATGGGGGAAACCCTAAGGGCAGAGGTTGTAGACATTTCTGTCCAACCCACTCTGAGTTTGAAGAGCCTGCCTAGCCCACATGCTGTCTGACCTTGGAGTGGGAAGCTTCACTCTCTTGCCCATGCATGTCTAGTCTGGCTAACCCTCAGTTCTGCTGTCAGAACTCTGTAAAGTCTCCAAGGGGGCAACCTCCAAGCTCTCCTGAGAACCAAAGCTCAGGGGGCTCTGTCCTCCCTGTCCTTCAGACCCCACTACAGGCCCAGGTACACTCACATAGAGATAGTCCTTCATGGCAGTGTCCAGCATCACCAGGTCAGTGAGGAATGTGCCCAGGTAGGGAACGGTGCCCTGGATGACTCCCTGGGGCATCAGTCAGGTGGGAAA
This sequence comes from Mus minutoides, assembly GCA_902729485.2. Classification (NCBI taxonomy): domain Eukaryota; kingdom Metazoa; phylum Chordata; class Mammalia; order Rodentia; family Muridae; genus Mus; species Mus minutoides. The sequence continues at coordinate 1,774,079 of LR753332.1, read as the reverse complement.
GAAACAAGGCCTGATCAGGGCCTTCTCCACTGCTCGCCTGACCCCAGCCCCACCAGGGCTTTCCACTTAGAGCAGCTCAAGAACCTTTGCTGTTTCCAGCCCAGGGTCCCCTGCTGCCCCCATCCCAGGTTGGGAACATCTATGGCCCCTGCTCATAGCCTCCCCAAAGAGCCAGCCCTGCCACACCCTGATTCTGATGTCCCCAAAGATATAGCAGGTCACCTTGCCACAGAAGGTTAAGGGCCAACCAAGGGAGCCCTTCCTCTCCCAACCTCTGGACGGGCCACTCACTGTCTCCTTCTGCCGCCTCTGGGCTCTCCTAGGGTTCATCTCCAGTGTGGCAAACTTGGAGGTTCCTTCCTGCCAGGGTTGAATGTGAAGTCAATAAGATTTTCTTCCTTTCCTGAGCCCAACCTATACTCTGATCCTGGGCCAATGTGTCTGCTGCCACATTTGATATTTCTAGATCAGTGTCCTGTTTTAACACTCACCGGGTGGGGGAGGGAGGGAGGGAGGGCCTGGGCCTGGTCTTTGTGCACCTCACCTTCAAAGTTCCTAGGGACAGGAGGGCTTAATTCCTGGCCCCTAGTGTCACCTTGACTGGCTCCCTACAGACCGGTGACCTCCTGCACACCCCTCGTTTCCCTTAGACCCATCGAGTCCTGCGAGCTCAGCATCCTCCATTTGCCAGACAAGAACACAGAAGCCTGTGCATGGGCAGCAACTGGCATGGAACCCACAGGGACCCAAAGGACGGCAGGCTACTGACTCCAGTCCTGTCCTTTGGCCACATGAGGCACGGTAGGAGGGTCTCTAACTGTGCTGTCATAGGGAGAGGGAGAAGGCGGGGCCTGAGACCACAGCTTCCCGGTTCCACAGGTCCTTAGCAGATGCTTTGTTCTCTAAGGATCCTGGTCCCTGCAGGGCCATCTCAGCCTGGCCTGCAGAGCAAGGGCAGGGCCCACTGATAATGCTCTTTTTATGTGGTAGCTTCTAGGGTGAGTCCCTGATGCGTCTAAGTGCCTGGGCACCCTAAGGCCTCAAGGGATAAAGCAGTCCACCACCGTTCCTCACGCTGGTCAGCAGTTGCTGCTTTGGGGCAGGTGGGGACAGCCACCTATACATGCATAGCTGCACCCTGGGACTAGATGTTTGCAATGGAGGAGGATGCCCATCCCAGGTAGCCTCTCACTGGGACAAGCCTGGCACCACAGAGATAGAACAGGACGGCTCAGGGAAGTAGCACCCTCTTCCATCTGCCATCAGTCTGCCAGTGGCTAAGCCACAGCAGGAAGCTGTAGACCTGCTAATCCAGCTGTCTCATCTTCCTGCAGCAGGCTGGCTGGCTGTCCCTACTACATCAGATTACCAGAGGCCTACTGTTCCACCAAATGCCTACCACCTGTCCAAGAACAAAGTCATCCCCCTCCTCCTGTCCAGTCTTGACAGGACTGGAAGTTGGCCAACAGCTTTCAGTGAGGAGATGACACCCTGCCGTCCCCGTCCCCTCGCCCACAGTCCGCCGGCCTCCTCACCTTGATGAGCAGCTCTCTGCTAAGGGAGTAGTTGTTCTCATCAGAGAAGATCTCTGACAGTTTCTGGAACACTCGAAAGCTGTCCCTGAAGGAGGCACAGAGCGAAGGCGGCTGTGGGGAAGGGTGTGCACTGGGGCAAGCACCATGGGGAACCCGTTTTCCTTTATAACAAAGCTTCCTTCCCAGCTGCTGGAGAAGAACTCTAAATATGGTTCCACTGAAGCCTACCAGAGCAGGCAAAACCGTTTTGCTCTCAGCTGGGTAGTTCTGTGCTGTGTGCAAGCACAAGACACTCACCCGGCTCTAACCAGGGTGTGCACACTGAGCTGTGCCTACCAGTGAGCCCACCCACCCCTCCCTCCCTCCCTCCGTCTCTGCTGATGGGCCTCACTGAAGGTAGAGCAGGCCTGGGATACAGTAGGGTTGGGGATGGGGAGGCCTACCTGGAGACCTCTTCCCATGTCTTCTTTAGGCGGTGGATGGCATTGCTCTGTAGGGCAGAGAGGATGGCGTAGAGGGAGGAGAAATTCTTGAGCGCTCTGCACTCCTGGGGACAAGGAGTCTGTGAGTGGAGCCCATGGACGGCATGCCAGGAACACACGTTCACACAACAACTCAAGAAAAAGAAGAGGCCCCTCCTGTAGCCTACCCTGGCCACCTCGATCCAGTGTTCCACTACCCGGGCCCTGTCCGGAGCCTTCATACTCTGGTCCCCAAGGCAAGTAGTAATGACACAGTTGGCCACGTTGTTGAACTGGGTGACAGTGGCGCGGATGGTAGGCGCGAGGTGCTCCTTGCCCTTCTTGTCCCGCTGGGACCAGATGGAACCCAGGCAGTGGTAGGGCACGACTTTCTTGAATAGTTCCTAGGGAGGGAGTCAGTGTCACGGCCCTGCACAGCCCAAAGGCCCAAGCTGCAGCTCGTGAGAGTGAGGATATGGCTGAGCCTGTGGGACCCTCGCCCCTCCATCTCACTTCTGAGGGCACCCAGTGCAAGGCAAACCAGGTAAAGCAAAGGGAGAGGAAACACACACATAGCAGTGGCCCTGCATGCTCACCTCTGATGCTATATATATAGCCCGCCCGGGTCTCAGTCTCCAGTGCACAGTAAGCACTTGATAAATGTTGAGGTTAGACAAGCTTCAGGGTGGAGTGGAGGAGGGGGACCCAGGCGCACCGTGGCGAGCACTCCTCCATCCCTTGGAGGTCAGGTATGCATGCGCACACTCGCACACACACTCTTACCCCCTTTCCATGTCCACCACGGGGGTGGGAAATCAATGCCTTGGGTTAAGTAGTATGCCCTAATCACACGTTTGTTAACAGTGGAGCGAGGACTTGCTCTGGGACAAAGGCTCTGAACCAGAAAACAGGTCTAGACAGGTGGATAAAAGGAAGCCTGCCTTACCCCGCCCCCAGCCACTCACTGCGTCCATCAGAGTGAACTGTTCAGCCACCAAGTCAGGAGGGAACAGCAGGAGGTGAGGCTTCTGGTTCGGTCCATTCTCTGTGGCTTCAGGCAGAGACCAGGAAGGCTCTAAGGCAGGAGCGGGCACAGCAGCTGACTCTAGTTCGAGGCTCTGTGAGACGGCGGGATCCAGCTCTGGAGCCAGCGCTAGGGATGGCTCAGGCTCCTGAGGTGGTTCTGGAGCTGATTCGAGCTCAGGAACTGGCGCCACCACCGGGCTGGAGGCCAGCACCGGCACCGGGGCCACGGCGGGCCCTCGTACTGGAGTTGATGTCACTGCTTGGCTGGGCGTCAGCAGCAGTGCTGGTTCTAGCTGTGAAGCTGGCTTCAGAGACAGCACTGGGGCTGGGGACAGGGCTGCAGGAGATAAGATGCCCACTATGGCTGCCTTGTCCAGAGCATTTCCAAGACAGAGAATCACGGACTGCCAGAGAACAAGCACCCGCCCAACAAGATGGTACCCCAGGCTCTGGTGTACTACCTACTGGGTCCCACCCAGGCTTGCTCTTGCTCCTGGCTCGGTGGCTGGAGCCTCTCTGTGGTAGAAACTTTTACTGACCCTCCTAGCAGGTTCTGTGTGGCTGCCCCTGGTTCCTCACCCTCAGGCTCAGCCTCACTGGGCTCCAGGTCCTCCAGCTGGGCCAGGAGAAGGTGAGCGCGGCGCTCCAGGTCTGAGCCAGGCATATTGAGCTGCACATAAGCCACTAGCTGCTTGAGGCAGGGAAAGTCCGGAGGTTGACAGAAATCCTCTGAGTATTGGTCCAGCCAGGTGCCCAGGATGGAGGAGATGGCACTGGGGACATGCAACAAAGTCAGAGATGTGGTCTCTCCTCGAACCCTCCCACAGAATCCTGTGTGCCTCCACCCACACAAGTCCCCTTTGGCTGTCCAAGTAACTAGACAGAGGCTACAGAGGGTCCTACAGGAGGCAGCAAAGGCTCATTAATGGAATGGTGGCTCAACCGGTTCCCACTCCTGCCCAACTCTACCGGAATGGAGATGCCCGAAGGGCCTGCCATTCAACAAGTGGTGAGGGTTATCTCAGTATCTATTCTTTGTGAGCCAGGTGTGGGTTGCATTTTCCTGAGGGATGCAGGGACTGGCTAAATGCCCATTCTTAAGGAGTGCTTAAGGCTGCATGTCTACTGAGACAGGCTATACTAGGGAAGGATTTTCACAGTGACTGGTTCTGAATCTCAATTTCTCTCTCTCTTTCACACACACACACACACACACACACACACCCCTCCTCTTCCATCTGACACAGGGGTAGCATTAGACCTTAGGCCTTAGCCCAGCATCAGGAACCAGATGTGTGGGCCTATAGTTTGCTCGACCCTTGTTCCCTAAACCTCCCCTCTGGACGCAAAGCCTACTTACTTTTTGAGTTGTTCCTGCGGTCCACCGTCCTCATTGGAGTAGGGGAGGATGCAGCCATATCTAGAGGAGGCCGTGAGGGCGTCACATCTACCGTACCTGCTTATGATGTCTAGTGTTACTGGTCAACTCCCTGTTGGGAATGGGGCCCAGGGAGGAAGGGACTCTGCTTCTGTCACAGAGTTAGGTGCCTGGCAACATGGCTACGCACAGCAGATTGCTTTATAAACCGAGGCACTTCAGCAGACCTGAGGTCTCTTAGTCGATTTCCACAGGGCCGTCCTTGCTGTGTGGCTATCTAGGTTGAGGTCCTCCTCCTTTCTATGTAGGGAACCCACTTAACCTGAGGCTGAGAAGAGAAAGCTTCCCCACAGAGGAAGGCCTTGACAGCCCAGGTTGGTTGGGGCCACCCCGCCCCGACAGAGCCCATCCACTTCAGTCCTGACAAGAGCCTAAGAGGATGCTTATCCCCAAGCTGGGGCTCTCCCAAGACGCAGCCACCAGGAAGGGTGTCCTGGATCTGGTGGTGGTGCTCACCTTTTGAACAGCAGGTCTAGCACCTGCTGGGTGGTAGTGAAGGCTCTGTAGGTGCACAGGAAGACGGTGACGTAGGAAAGGTCACTGCCCTGGAAGGCAGGCACCAGGTGCTCCACCAGCTTCTCCAGAGTACCAGCCTTCACCGTGCGCACCTTGCAGGTCTCATAGAGGTTCAGAGCCGACTCGTTCTCACACTGGGGGACAGGAGAAGAGTGAGGTCAGTAGCAGGGTCATGTTCTTAGGGAAGCTGGAGGCTGGAGCTCGGGTCACCTCCTGGACACCCTCAGCAGAATGTGGCCCAAACTGGGACAAGAGGGTCTCTCTCTGGTTTTAAAGTCTTGGATTTTCAAGCAGAATTTGAAGTGTTGAGCCCTTCAGGGTGGTTTCTTAGGTGAGTGACAGCATTCTCTAACATACTGTGTGGGAGGGGGGATGTTTCCAAACTGAACAGCCCATCTTAGAAGTGGAAAGACAGGCTTACTCCGGGGTCAGGGGGTTGGCCTATCAAGACCCAGAACGTCCCCTGAGCAAGTTCAATGACCACAGGGAAGAACCGTGCTGGGATGCAGCAGCGGTGAAGCCTGGCTGGGCCGCATCAGCGCTGTCTTCTGGAATAGTATGTGGCTGGGTCAGTCAGGCTCAGCTTCTTAGCTCAAGGGGCCCACAAGACTTGTTCTGAGACAGCAAGTTGCAGAGAAGTGTATACATGTTGAAGAATTTTGTCAACTTGATACATTTGACAAAATTAGAGTCATCTGAGAGAAGGGACCCCCTCAACTGAGAGATGCCTCCTTAAGTCTGCTGTGTATTTCTTGATTAGTGATTGATGGGAGAGGGTCCAGCCCCTGTGGGTGGGGCCATCCCTGGGCTGGTGATCCTGGTTCTGTGAGACAGCAGCTGAACAAGCCTCTGCATCAGCTCCTGCCTCCAGGTTCCAGCTCTGCATGCGCTCCTGTCCTGACTTTCTTCAGTGATGGACGATGATGCAGAAATGTGAGCCAAATGAACCCTTTCCGCCCCAGCTTGCTTTTGGTCATAGTGTTTTCTCTATTTTTTTTTTTTTTTTTTTTTTTTTGGTTTTTCGAGACAGGGTTTCTCTGTATAGCCCTGGCTATCCTGGAACTCACTTTGTAGACCAGGCTGGCCTCGAACTCAGAAATCCGCCTGCCTCTGCCTCCCGAGTGCTGGAATTAAAGGCGTGCGCCACCACGCCCGGCATGGTGTTTCTTTATAGCAATAGTAATCCAAAGACAGGCAGCTTACAAAGCCTAAACTTCCATTCACTGGGGGCAAAGGGCAGCCCTACTATGTCAGAGGATTTCTGAGACTAGGAGGAAGAGGGCAGGGGAGGGGAGGAGTGACATGTGAGGACAGGTTGCATGGTCTTATGGGAAATGAGAGGCAAAGTCAATGGTGTCTCCTCTCACCTGTCGGTAGGGATGTCAGCAGGACCTTTGTGCATGGGCTGGGGAAGGGAGGGAGGCTCAGCCCAGAGTCCTGAGAGGGACTGGGGCCCTCAAACAGAAAACTCTGGAAAGGAGTCTGGCAGGGTCACCCTCCTGGTCTCCTCTCCATACTTACCCCTAGCCAGCGCTGGCCCTTAGTGGCTCCTTGGTGTAGCTGGACCTTGCGCAGGGAGATGGAGTAGATGACCCCGTTGATCAGCTCCTCCCCAATCTCCTGCGTGGAGCTCTGGAAAGACAGGGCCCAAGAGCCAGGCCAGGCCATCAGGGGTCTGCTGCAGGGGCACGGCACAGACAGGTGGCTTCTGGACTTCCAGGGCAAAGAAAATGGAGAGCCAGGACTCCCCTTCCCACCTGGCTCCTCACGACCTTAAGGTCAACATCTCAGGAACCTGTTCCTACCTAGTACTGGACAGCCCGACACAGTCTACCTGGACAGTACTGTTATTCAGCCATTTCAGAGAAGGGTAAATGGAGGCTGAGGCAGCCAAACTGTCTGGTGTATATGACAGAACCCTATGCCAAGGCCCTAGCATGGTCACAGGTGGCACTGGCCTCAGAGTCCAAGGCCAGGGTGACCCACACTCTTCTCTCTCTGTTCCGTCTGAGGTTCCAGGCTGAGTAGGCAGCTCTTTCCAGCCCAGCGCTCTAGGGCAGGTGCAGGTGCTGACCATCTGAGGCCACTTCCTTCCCCTTCTGCTCATTCATGCTGCCGAGACTTCTTGGGCAACATGGGGGTTCCCAGCTGGCTGTTCTTCCTCACGTGAGTGGGGTACAGCAACAGTGCTGGGGATCCACAGAACCCCAAATCATGAGGCTTGTGTGGGGAAGGGGGTCATGTGGCTGCTTCTCAGAGCCTAGAGCAGAAAGGAAACACTCGCTTCCCTGCACCCCAGGCTCTTTCTACTCCCGCCCTCTGGAGAAGGGATGGAGGGGACCTGATTCCTGGAAGTCAGTGGGTAACAAGAAGGCTCACAACACTAAGCAGTCCTGGGCCTCAGCACAGGGGACTTCCCTTTAGAGACTGGTGGCACTGTCATCAGCTAACCCCTGACCCAAAGCTAGAAAGTCTTTCAGCAAAGATAAAGGAACACCCACTGTGTCGGCCCAGCGCTCTTAAAGTCAGGGCTGGCAGAGTCTTCCCTCCCCAAGACTGGCCGAACCCAGCATCAGCAGCAGAGTCAGGGTCACACATGAAGCTCCTGCCACACAACACTGGGGTTCAGCCTGGGGACCCCAGTACAGTGCTAGTTTGCAACAGGTTTTTATCGATGCCCATTAACTGGATGCAGGCAGCAGCGGCCATCCCTGAGTGGCTCAAATGCAAGGCTTTGCTTAGCCTGGGCTTCTGCTGACAGCCCAGCAGTTGGCCTGGGGCCTGTGGGAGTGTCATGTGATCCCTGTACTCTTTCCCCCAACCGAGGGGGGCCATTCTGCCAGCTGGATGGGGGTGGCGGTGCAGACAGGCTCTGGGGAGTTGACACCCTGTTGCACAGATGGGAACTGGTCCAGCCATGTGGAGCTAAGCCCATGCACTCTGCTTCCTTCAAACAATCACAGCAGAATGAACCAGACCACCTCACAATACTCAGTGTGAGCTCCTTTGCACCCACAGAAGATACCCAGAGAAGACAGAGATGCCCCAGGCCTGGTTAGAAAGCAACAGAGAAGAGCTTCTCTTCCCAGTCTAAGGATCTGTCCTCAGGTCCCTCTGAGGTTGGGAGGGCAGGGACCATGTAACCTGAGGCTGCCTTGAGCTACCTTTGTAGCAGGCAGCCCATGTAGGAAGTGTCATGATCCCAGGAATACTCAAGCAGTCCAGGGAGGGGAGAGGGTAAGCTGGCCTGGTAAACAGCTGAAACAGCAAAGATGTCTGCCAGCCCGCCTGCCTGGGGCAGGCATCCAGGAGGCCTCTGAGCTCCAACAGAGGAATGCCACATGGTTGGCTGTGTCCTTAGAGAGGATCATCTCCCCCCCCCCCCCCAAATGTGCAAGGCCCCCAGGGACCCGGGATGAAGCTGGCTGCTGTGTCTAACGCACTTGGGTCGATTGAGGGTGAAAGTGTCCCTGGGAGTCCTGGGAGTAAGCCGTCCCCACAATCACAGTCTCTTGAGCATAGCCTAGAGTTCCCAGAACGGGGTGGTGTCACCTGATCAAAGTTCTCAGGGTGGCAGGCCAACAGGATGTATGTCCCCAGCTAAAAGAAAGAGCGCTGCAGGCCAAGCCCAGAACAGCAAGGGGCTCAATAAGGATGGGGATGCCAGGCCTGTGTCATATCTCCCTAGAGAGCAGTGGGTGGTGGTGGTGGCCTGGCCCATCAGACACTGGCTGCTTCTGCTTTGGAAGGCCTTGGCAGATGTGGTAGAGTTCAAGCATGAGATCACAGTTTCTCTCTATGTGTGCAGAGGCTGGGTGATTCTCACCTCACCACACCTACCTGTACCACTCAGTCACCAGGGTACCCCAGGGCTCTAGCAGGTCCCTTGCAGATCCCCTACAGCTCTGGACACACAGGGTCCATAGGACCAGACCCAGGTACTGTATCTCAGGAGGAGTCTCACTCCCCATCTTGGCTCAGTAAGCTGGCCACCGGCTGAGAGCAGCAGCTAACAGGTGGCACGGTGAGGGCTGCAGCTGACTAAGGATGGCAGACAACACGTGGGACAGCACAGGAACTGGTGATGTATGAGAGCCGCACATGCCCGAGGACCACCTGGACTACTGGATCCAGATGGCAGCTCACTCAGAGTCCTGCCCATGCTTGGAAAGGAGCTTCCAGAACAGGGAGGGGCAGCCCAGATTCAAGTGAGCCAGCTCAGGCTCTTATCATGGAGGGAGAGCACCTTCCAGTTTTACAGGTGGAAACCAAGGCCCAGGGGAGGGTTGAGATGAGAATCCAAGACTTCTCAAGCCCAGGCCATGAGCTCCAACAGAGGGGGTAAAATGTAAATACCAAGCATTGGAATTCTGTCTCAGCTCCGGCACTGGGTGGACAGCCTTGATGCTGTGCCCCCGTGGCAGCCCTCAGTGATCAGAGGAAGCTTCAGCTAGGGACTGCACAAGGTGCCTGGTTGCCATAGCAGCAGGAGAGCACCAAGACCAAAGAAAAGTCCTGGGCCTGTGCAGAGCTCCAACTGAGTCAGATTCAGGTCCCAGGAAACCTCCCTGTCAGCCTCAGTCCAGCTAATGGCCAAGTTAGCATTTCAGGAAAGAAAACTAGACTCAAATGGGGGAGGGGGTACACCCCAGTCCTCACAAGGTATAAAGCAGACCCAGCTGACATCAGACTCACACCACTCCATGACCATACCATCCAGCTAATACGGGCACTTCCTGACCCCGAGCTTCTGTGTATTTAGAGCATGTAACTTGGTGTGGTGCCTAGTGGATGAAGGGACACCAGGTAGGGACAGGTAGAGCTAGGAAACAGCAGCCAGTACAAGGATTTCACCCCTGGCCTGTAAGGACACATGCAGAGCTAGCTGGCTGCTGCTTCTGCCAGGCACACCATCAGGGCAGGGTCCAGCCTCGGTACACAGATGCAGGGAGAGGCTGAAGACAGAAATGACTTCCTTGATCTACACAGCAGATGGAAGGTGGCCAGGCTGGTGGCGTCACAGCCGTGCCTCTGACCTGGAGAACGGACTCTCCAAGGCTGTCAGTCTCACTGACCCACTCCACAACTCCTTTTTGTTCGTTTTTTGTTTTGTTTTTCAAGACAGGGTTTCTCAACTCACTCTGTAGACCAGGCTGGCCTCAAACTCAGAGATCCGCCTGCCTCTGCTTCCTGGGATTAAAGGCGTGCACCATCACTGCCTGGCAACATGTCCATTTTACAGATGAAGAAACTGGTGCTCAGAGGGGCTAGCCTTCCACAGAGCTCAAGCTCTTTGCCTCTTGGGTTCAAAAGGACAGATGGCCTGCAGGTGTGACCGGTAGGACAAAGGCATCAAAAGGAGGGGAGCGTGCCAACACAACAGCCATGGCCCAGCTGTTCTGCTCCCTGTGCCCTGCTCAAGTGAGCAGCTCCTGGGCTGTCCTTTCTCTGGGGAACTGAGTTTGCTTGGAGCCCCAGCCCTGTATTAGGAAGCAATCCATCTCAATCGCTCTCTCTCTCTCTCTCTCACTGGGCTGGGCTGGCTCACTCCCCTGTGGTATATGCCTGATAACACAGCATTTGTGAGGGTATCAGAAGTCTGGTTCAGGTCAGGTGCTAAACTGTGAGACCCTTCAGAGAGAAGCTGAAGTCCCTCCAGATGCTTCCTAGGTGGGAGCCAGAGAGCGGTCTAGGTCTATCTACAGTCCTGAAAACTGTCTGACAGGCGTCCCTGTTCCTGCCCTGCTAGCAATCTGGTTCCTCCTGCTCCAGAGCTGCCCAAAGGCTCCTAGGAAATGGGCCAGCATGTCTCTCTCTCTCAGTGTCCCAGACTGGAGACGAGGACCAGTGCCAGCCATCTGGCCCTCCTCATCCTCATCTACTGTGCTTCTGAGGAAAGCAACTGTAGTAGGAGAGCCTGGGGGCATGGCCTTGATGGGGGCGTGGCCTTGATGCCAGTCTCCTCACCAACATAGCAGGCTCTAAAGTTCTTGAAGGCTGCCCTTTTAGCCAGGAAGTATCTCTGGAAGATAATCTTGTGCGAGCACGCAAGTGTACACATACATACATACATACATACACACACACACACACACACACACACACACACACACACACACACTATGTACCTATATCTCTGAATTTTCAGGGTCAGGGAACAAAAGAACCCTGGGGTAAACTATGAGCTGCACACAGTGTGATCAAGAAAGCAGCCGGCTCAGAGGAAGAAGCTGGGCCTCACTGTGTCACCCACACAGCCTGCAGGCAACACAGGCAAGCGGCCAGGGTAAGACGTCTGCCTGCCTGGCCTTGGCCTCTGCAGTAGATAGGCTTGTAGAGTGCAACCTAATTAGTTGTTTCATTTGTTAAATGGGCTATTAATAGCCCTCAACCCCTCAAAGGACAAAATGCATGCAAATTATTTAGCCTAGGCTCTTCCACCAAGCCCCAGCGGCTGTTAGCTTTTATGTTAAGCCCCTGGTTACAGTTCCCAAGGTCTCAAAATCTGAGGTACTCTCACCTTCTCCTGGACTCTAAGCCTCCCTCCCCATCTCTCACCTGACCAAGCTTTTTTGCAGTGCTTGGGTCAAGATCTCTCCACAACCTTTGCTGGCTTCTCCTGTTCACTCCCCATCTCTGCTGGGTCCTGCTTCCAGATCTTATACGGAGCAGACGCCCTACCCACGACCCCAGGGAACTCTGTGCTCAAGACCTGTTTGCGACCCTTTCTGACAAAGTATTTATCTAGGTCAGGGACTTCACCTCTCTGGCCTCCAGCCTCTTAACAGATGGCACTGGCATCTGAGCTGGAGGTCTGTGTGAGCGGGAGGAACACAGTATTGGTGTCTGCTGCCTGTAAATGCTACAGATCCACAGTCACTCTCACCAGGATGAAGCTGAAGCAAGCCTGACGCAGGAGCATAAACCTCATGACCTCCATAAAGCAGACTGGGGCAGGTCAAGCTAGGTCAGTGGTGGCTTGACTTAGAACTGAGAGGGTAGGCAGATGCCCAGATGTGTTAGGACATCTGGCAACCCCAGGCTGATGGAAACAAATGACAGAAGACGAAAGGCAGAGACAGAGAGTGCAGGGACCTTAATTGGATCGATTTCATTTCTGGACCTGGGTCTGCTACCAGGAAACCAGTCTCAGGATGGGGATGGGAGGGAATTATTGGCAAAACAGACAGGGATTTCCCTGCCCCCTCCCCCAGGCGTATGCTAAATGGTAATTGTGTTCAGTTTCCGGCTGTGGCCTCCTCTCCTGCCAGGACCCTGGTTTTCCTGCCCCAGCCAGAAGCTTCCCCTCTGATTTCTAAACAGTGACCAGGCTGCATGACAACACAGAGGCCTGGAGGGAGGGCAGCAGAGGAGGCACAGATAGCAGCAACCCATGCAGGAACAGAACCTTTCAACAGCCCTGCCACAAAGGGTCCTTAGGGATGTAGCCGGACAGAGTCAGAGAGAAGCTTGACACCCCCCTCCAGGAGTGATCAGGCTAGGCCCTTCCAGCACACAAAGCCAGAGACTCTGCCAGACATAATGAAAGCCAGATGAGTGCAGGGCTGGTGGCGGGGGCGGGGGGGGGGGAGGGGGAGGGGGGCGCCCACCACCAAGCTCCCCGGAGTCCCTCCCCAGCCGCCTCCAGGATGAGACCACTGGGTGAATGAGCAGCCTGGCTTGGGACACCTGCCAAGCACAAGAGGCCTCCCAGGCTTGGGGGCCCCATGACCAGGAGTTCCCGAGTATGCTTTGTCCAAGCCTTCTCTAGGCAGAGCAGGATGCAGGGCTGCCTTGGGATTCCACTACCTCTGGGGCATGGTGGCAGGTGTACACTAAAGTGGAAGGAAGAGGGCACTGATAGGTCCCTGCCCAGGACACTAGAAACAAGCTCCTACCCACACTCACTGTTCCCACCTCCCACACATAAGGGCATGGTCTCCCTTCTCTGAATCCTCCCAAACTCTAACGAAGATGTGATGCCTGCACATTTTCTAATTGGGCAGATGAATCACAGGTCATGATTGAACACCTTAACAGTCCTCCGACTGAACACTTGGTTCCACACGATGGTTCCAGCCCATCCCACTCCCTCCTCTGAACAGCCTTGATGTTCCCGGATCATTAGACCTATGTCTGACTCAGAGATGGGTATTCAAAGGCCCCTGAGGTTCCACTCGCCTCTAGGGAGTTTAGGACTGTGCCACCACAACCGCTTGTTGGTCCACTATATTGTGGCCTCCTCATGTCACACGCCCCATTGACAAGGGTTTGAAATAAGGATAGGCCCTCGTGGTTGGAGCATTCACGCACCACAGGAGTGTAAATAGTGACAGCATGGAGGGGCTTAAAGGTTTGGCTGACTGCAGTAATTGGGGTTGTCACACCTGTGATGGGTGGGAACAGGTACTGGGATAAATTGAGGGGGTATGGAAATTCAGCTCTGATTCCCCAACTACAGCTGAGGGTGTGCTGGAAGCTGTAATGCCCAACTGGCTGCCCCGTGGCTGCTACAGCAGGGGGATTTCTGAGGAAGGAACCCCCCACCCACACACAGTGCTGCAAAAGACGTTGGGCCTCGGCTCACCCACCTCTAGGCGCGGCAGATCAGGGTCGAGCTGCGTGAAGCTGTGCAGCACCACTGGACAGCTGTCGGGGACGCCCACCTCCAGACGCACGGCGTCCCACACGCTGCGGCTGCGCCGGGAGCCGGGAAACAACGGCTCGGTGCCCCCGATGGGCCCGGCCGTCTCGGCCCACATGCGCTGCACCATGGACGACTCACGGTGGCGCGGGTGGCCGGCGGGCCGCGAGACCCGGGGCAGCGCGGGCGCAGGGGCCGGCGCGGCTCCGCGCTGCCTGCGCTCTGCGCCAGGGGCCGGGCCTCGCTGATGTCAGCTGGGGGCGTGGTTTCAGAGGGGGCGTGAGCCTCCTCTAGTTGCCAGGCCTGGTGGACAAGCTTACACTCACAGTCTATGTATTGTGTGGGCGTGCTCGTGATGCTGTTTTGCTGAAATCAGATCCACTTCCCGGGAATTCCAGTTACAACACCCCCTAGCTCTGTAGCCTCAGTTTCTTCACTTGGAAAGTATGGGTAATGAAAATGACTTCCTTCAAGAGTGCGACTGGGAGGATGTCATGAGGTCACTGGCTATGTGCTCATATACCAGAGCATGGGGAAGGGTGACCCTGGGGATTGATTTGGCTCAGTGTCCACAGGGCGTTGGCATCCAGTCCAAGCTCCATTGGGAGAGGGATGCTTCCAGCCTCAGCACCAGTCACCACAGTCATGCACAAACTAGACAGACCTACTGTGCAAAAGCAATGCTGGTTACCACTGGGTGAGGTGGCGTACTTTTAAAGGCTTGTTTATTTTATTGTATGTGTACTGTTACTTGCCATGCATGTGTGTACACCGCAGACGTACCTGGTGCCTGAGGGGAACAAACTGTGAGCACTGGGCCATCTCTCCGGCCCCAAGGCCTAAATTTTCTCTGAAATTTTTAATTGTCACAAAGTATTTTTATGACTAGACTCCAGTGAACATGATTTAAGAAAAAGATAGGCAGGTTTGGCTCTGTGTGGAGATCCCCTAAGGCTGCTCAGAAGCCCGGGCTCTGCCCTACCTCCAGGAAGTCCAGGTGTAGGGGGGTATATCACAGGAAGGCAGTGGCTCCCACACACTCTGTAGGCTTTTCCTCAGCCCCATTCCCGGGCCAAGGATCCGGCAGCAGCTCAGCTTTGTTTCCTGTCATGGCTGCTCTCTCCTATTCTGGCTTTTTTTCCCTAAGGGCCACTTCTCTCTGATACTTAGTCCCCAGGCGTCAACCCTGCGGGCAGGCCGTCAGTCGGCAGGCAGGCTGCCTCCAGACACACTAATTGCAGGGATGGACGGTGGCAGAGGTGAGGTCCATCATCTACTCTGCCTTTCGGGTTGCTGCCCACCCACCTGTTTTTATCAAGTTCCTTTCCTGTCTCATTCTGCATTTCCCTCCTGGAAAGTCTGTTCACGGATATCATATGCACAGATACAGAAACACAGACACACATATGTGTAGGCAGATACACGGAGACATAAAGCCACACAGACAGACAAACTCCTCACTCCCACAGGCCAACAGCTCAAGCCTTTTTACTCTGACCCCCTTTCACCAATGTAAGTGTCCTCATGTTCCTGCCTGCTGCCCTAGACCCCACAGGGCTCACACCATCAGCATCCCCAGCACCAGCTGTGACTTTCTAGATACTTCCCAGAAAGCAGAGCCCTCCCCAAGGCCTCCTAAGCGTTCCCTCATGATTAGCCCCCAGCCTACAGGGAATATCCTTTACCAAGAGCAGGCCCATTGAAAGAGAGGGGATAAGGACAGCATATGCTGGACAGTGAAGGACGGACGTCTTGCAACCCACACCTAAATCTAACCATCACTTGGGGAAACAAGAGTCAGAAGGACATCCTCCACACACCACCAGCCGGTAACCTATGGAAATTCAGCCTGTAGACAGACAGACAGGTTTTGCTTTGCTAACAAATATATGGGGGTGTGGAGGTACACAGAAAGAAGAGATGCCAGCCAGTATGTGGGTTTGTGAACCTGATATGAACAAGCTGACTGTTGAGTAGTAAGGCGATGCACTCTAGGATACCCAGCAGGATCCTGAAATAAGGGGAACAGTGAACTGCACTAGGCACCATGATGGTCAGATCAATGACCCAGGCAGCCAGGTTGCTCCCTAGCAAGCAGTGTTTGAGTATAGCGGGCAAAGGGATGACTTCACGTGGGAGGCGTGGTGTGGCGTGGTGAGAAAAGGCTTGATTTATGTTGTTCAGAACAGCAAGAGATTTGATTCTAGAATTTTCCATTTAATATTTTTGGAGCAGGGTCAACCTTAGGTAGCTGAAGACTGCCATAAATTGATGGCATTGGATGCTGCTGCTGCTGCTGCTCCTCCTCTTCTTTTTTTGTTTTTGAGGCAGGGTTTCTCTGAATAGCCCTGGCTGTCTGGGAACTCGGAGATCCGCCTGCCTCTGCCTCTGAGTGCTGGGATTAAAGGTATGCGCCACTGTGCCTGGTTGGACATGGACATTGTTTCTTAGCCGCCACTATGGTGTGGTTACTGTTGATAGTTATATGGTGGGGTGGGGATTTAGCTCAGTGATGGAGAGCTTGCCCAGCAAGTGTGGGGCCCTGGGCTCGGTCCTCAGCACCGAGGGGTGGGGGGTTCTATGGCTGTGCCTGGGGTTTAAGGATGAACTGATGTGATTAAAGCTTTATGCCACATTCCCTACCTTGAGTCTATTTGGGATCTCTCCATAATAAAAGTTAAAAGAACAAAAGGGGTTTGGCTCAAGACTCACCCTCTGAGGCCCCTGATGGGATGTAGTGACCCTGGGCTAGATTTGAGCCATTTCCTATGTGCTTTCCTCGGCCCAGTCACTGACAGGATCCTGAGAACAAAGCAGCCTCAGGCAGTGGGTCCCAGGGAACTGAGTCCTGAGGTTCACATACTCATAAGGGAGGCTGGGACAGCCCTGGTGACCGGGAGTGAGAGCTGGGCTGTCACATAGCACTGCTCTCCTCTTCCTTGTCCCAGCCCTCCTGGGAACACAGCTGGCCCTCACAGGGAGGCACAACAAACTCCCTAGGAACAATGCTGACTTCACACAGTTGGGTGATGTTCCTCAGAGAGCAAGGCTCTGAGCTGACAGGCAGAGACTAGAGGGAAGCCAAGAGCTCCTCACACATGTATTTTGTTTGGACTACAAAGTGTTTTTAAATGTTTGAGCCAAGAGTAAAAGGTCAGGTGATTTCACATAAAAATCCAAAATTCAGGCATCTCCTGTAACTCTGCGTGACCTGACCACACCAGCTGTGTTCCTGAATAAGATTAGAGGCTGGGTGGGAGCTGAGTGGCTCGGCACTGTGGGCTTTAGCTACTCCTGGACACCATTCCCTCATGCTCAGACAAATGAGCCTACAATTGTCTAGGTCCCTGGAGTCCGGGCTTCCTGTCTTCTGAATCTTTCCCCGACTAGGACGAAAATGCGTCCATCCTCATACCACTTCTGTGAGTGCATCGCTAGTCCTTTCAGGCTGCGGAGGTTGCCCCTGCCATGGTTCTCAGGGGCCTAGTTCCATGTCTGCTGGGTAGCAGACAGCCAGAGCCAGACATGGAAGCCAGGCAATGTCAGGACAACCACAGAAATGAGCCGACACTTCTTCACACCCAGGCTGGGCCACAGCCAGTGAGGACAGCAGCCGGGGGTTGGGGAGGGGGGAACCCTGGTAGAAATCCTTTTGTCTTTTGTCTAGGCACAATGGCCAACACCTGCAACCCCAGCACTGGGGAGGCTAAGGCAGGAAGATTATCAACTTGGAACCAGCCTAGGCCTCAGAGCAAGACCCTGCTTCAAAACAACAGACAGCTTTTTCACTCCCAGATGGCAGGTAAAGGTCTGCCTGCTCCACTCCTCTGTCTGTTGTTCTCCGTTTCGAGCTCATGGCAGGAGGACACTGCTAAGGTGTGGCCCAGCCCAGCTCCTCTGTCATTTCCCGACTAGGGCATCATCATTCCTGGCCTGCCTGGGTTCTGGGGTGGCCCTGTGTGGGCGTGTGAGCACACACCTTGGCGGGAGGTGACGCACCTGGGCCTGAGTGGCCCAGCTCAACCCTGTGCCCTGCAGTCTGTCTCAGGAGCCTCTCCACACAATGGAGGAGGGAACTGAAAATAGCAACTCCCCCAGGAGGTCATACTGGGTGGAGGGATGTGACATGATTACCCCAAATCTCTGACCTCACATAGAGTTGCTGTCCAAGGAAAACTGGAACAAAACCAGCCTGAAGCTCAGTAGTTCTGGAACCCAATTAAGTTCCAAGCAAGTTGTCTCCTGACCACCAGCCATGCACTCTGGCACACACGCCCACATACATCACACATACATGCATACACAATAATAAATAAGAGGGGCTGGAGTGATAGCTCACCTGTTAAAAGCACTCATTGCCCTGGCAGAGGACCTAAGTTTAGTTCCCTGCTTCCACAGCTCTAACTCCAAGGACAGGGGATCTGACACCCCTGACATTTCTGATATTGAATAGCTATACCCACATATAGACGCACACATCTAAATATAATTAAAAATAATAAAAAAGTTGTCTGTGTATACATGCACACTAAATGACTGTCTCTCTAACAAACACCACATACATCAAGCCTGGGGCAATGGAGACGGCCCCTGTAAAAACACATGATTTTTTTTTTTTTTTTTTTTTTTTTGGTTTTTCAAGACAAGGTTTCTCTGTATAGCTCTGGCTGTCCTGAAACTTACTCTGTAGACCAGGCTGGCCTCGAACTCAGAAATCCGCCTGCCTCTGCCTCCCAAGTGCTGGGACTAAAAAGGCGTGTGCCACCATGCCCAGCCAGGACACATGATTCTTGATTAGGCTCTCTGGCTTCAGCCTCAGGGAATTCATGCTCTGGATTGTTACACTCTGTCCCAACAGCGAAACTCCACGCTGGCAGCCTGTTGGCTGCCCCCCACCCCCGTCACAAGATACCCACTGTGGACCTACCCACTGTGGTCACTGACAACCCTGGGACCACTAATGCTCCAGGTGCCACATGAAGTACACAGAGGCAGAGGAGGAAGACAGTGAGGACACAAACACATAGAAACGGCAATGGAGACTTAGAGCTGAACCCAGACTGAAAACTGAAGAGAGGAGCCAGAAGGGGGAGGCCCAGGGGACAGACAAGCTGTGGCCTGTGGGAGCTGATCAGAGCAGTCAAGGGAGCCACTGAGCACGTGCGGTAGCTTCATGTGTCCCACAGTCTCATCTGTCCCTAAGCCTAGAGGCAGTGACATTTGTCCCCCAGCCCACCCCAGAAAGGCCCTGGCATCAGGCTGCCAGCCTGGCCCTCCGCTTACACTCAGCCAAGTGCCAGGTGGGCAGCATTCTGAGGATCTGGAGCTTGGCTTTGAGCCTTACTCCCTGCTCCGCGTCTTCAGAGCCCCAGGTGCACCTCAGAGCTCAATATCTCTCCCAGAAAGAAGGAGACACTAAGAAAACAATGAGGGCCACATACCAGCTATCGCTCTAAGTCAAGTGTAATCCAAGAAGCACCATCCGATGTGAGCTGTGAGCTGCTATGACGGCCCACAGGCATGCTGTCTGCCACTGCTGGGGACAGGTGGCCAGCCAGAGCTCACACACAGTACCCCGGCCTCTGAGCTGACACCGGGTACAGAAGACAGTCTCCTGGTGCTTCTAACCAAACTCCTTCAACCAGTTCTGACAAGGAGAGTAAGGAGCCCTAAGGTGCCAACTCCCACGGCCCAGGCCAGGTCTTGGCTGTGACTTGACAGCCTTTCTGGCAAACACTTACCTCAGCAGTGGGTGCCAGCAGGGGTGCCGGGCAAGGTGTTGGAGGAGTGGGAGAGTAGGCAGTGGTGCGGCGGGCAATGGCCCACCGCCTGGCAGTCACCACTGAGACACAGGTGAAGAACACTGAACCCTTCCTCCCCCTGGGCACAGCAGGCCTAGCATGGACCCGGTCTGCTTCCCGGGCCATAGCAGGGCGAGAACCCAGTGGGGAGTGGGCTCTTTGGCAGGCTGTCGGACAATGTGTCTGTAGCCCGCCTTGCCCCAGTGGAGTTGAGCTCCAAGAGTGCTTAGGCCTGCTGTCACCTGCATGGCTGTCATACTTGCTGCTGTGACGGGCAGGGCCAGGAATTCCCGCTTGTACCAGGCCACAAGGCAAGCCGAGATGAGTGGCCAGAACTCTGTTCTGGGCTGGCTAACCTATACCCCACCCCTTAGGTAGACCTAGCTCTTTTGTCCTATCCTCTGCCCCCAAGACCTCATCCAACGGATCTCTCTTGGGGGGCTGGAAGTCTCTACACTGAGATCAAAGCAGCCTTCGTCAGGAACAGAGTCGCCAAATGAACGTAAACCAGGTCTCAAAGCCCCATTTCACCATTCTAGAAGCCTTTCCTGACCACCTAACACATTGCTCCTGTCCCGGCTGTCTGGCATAGATTTTATTTTTAAACAATTATTTATTTATTTTATATATATGAGTACACTGTAGCTGTCTTCAGACACATCAGAAGAGGGTGTCAGATCCCATTACAGATGGTTGTGAGCCACCATGTGGTTGCTGGGAATTAAACTCAGGACCTTTTGAAGAGCAGTCAGTGCTCTTAACCACTTAGCCATCTCTCCAGCCCCTGGCATGAATTTATTTTTGTATGTTTGTTTTTGAGATGGTGTCTTGTAGCCCAGGCTGACCTCTATCTTACTATGAAGCCAAGGATGACCTTGAACTCCTAATGCTGGGATTACAGGCGCTGCCAGCCCACCGGGCACAGTACTTCATTTTTCAGCTGAGACGAGTAGGGTGGTAAACACTGGGTACTACACCCGCCAAGGTTTCAGAAAAAAGACCACAGAAAAACAAGGTAGGATGTCTGTCCATCAGGAGAGAGGCAGCAGCTAAGATGGTGTTAGGCTTTAGAGCAGCTCACTATCCTTCCCTGATTTTACTGCAAAACAAACACTGGAAGCCACTAAAGGAGCTCAACACACCCTCTGACACAGAAGAGCCAGGGTTAGGGGAAAAAGACTGGCTCCTACAGCACAGTCCACAGGCTGCTTCTGTCTGCAACCACAGACCTGACCCAAGGCCCACCAAGCCCCGGATGAAGTAGGCAGAAGCCAGGCTGCATCTTTACCCTCCTGGAACTCTGGCTGGGCTTCCAGCACCGAAGAGGCAGGAAGCCAGTGGTGGCCAGGGAATCTACAGATCCGCCCCCCGCCCCAGGCACTTCAATCACCAGTGGGGGTGGTAGAGACCCAGCATCCAGACTGAGCCCACATGCGCCCTAACTCTCCTCTCTGAGCAATGCACACCCTCTTCCAATGGTCTTCCTGTCCAGAGTGACTGATTGATCAGCGGCTCCAAGCCTTGGGTGGGGGTGTTCAAGCCTTGGTTCCTGTGTCTGCTTGGTGCTGCCGCCTGCAGGACTTGCAAGCACTTCTCCATATTGACCTCTCTCTCCTGTTGGCCAGTACAGGTTTCCCGGTGAGAAAGGGGTTTCCCCACAGAGGCCTGTGGAGGAAGGATGAAGGGACCAGAAGAGCAACAGCATTGTTTGTGCCTTTGACAGACAAGCGTGTACATGGACTTCCTGACTACCAGGCCTGTGCAAGATACAATGCCTGCCACGGATGCAGGCTCCTTATTGCCTGACAGACACTCCCTCCGGCCTTCCCAGCATCCTCCAGGCCTAGCACCCTGATTTCCCCAACCTTTAGCTTAGGCTGCAGGGCTTGATCTTGCGGCTCTTCTGATTCTCACAGGGCAGGGCTGCCTGGGGCGGCAACACTGAGCAGGCTGAGAGGGCTGGAGGGTCTGAGTCACAGCTCGGTCAAAGACCAGGACCAGAAGGACCAGCTGCCACTCCTGAAGCTGGGGTTCCAGGAGGAGGGACCAAAGAGAAGGAGGAGCCAGTAGCTCCCAGCCCCACCCTGCCACAGGCTGGCCCTGAGAGAGCAGGCCCTTTGTTCCAGGCCCTCGGGAGGGAGCCACGTGACACCTGTCACTGTCACTGCCTGGAACGGAGGATGGCCACAGGAGCTCCCAGAGCCACAAGAGTGGGCTCAAAGGGCTGAGTATAGCCCCTGCCACAGGGACAGCGCACCACCCCTGCCTGCACACCAGTGCTTCTGCCCATTCTCTCAGAACACCCGTGTCATCTGCTCTGTTCTACACACCAGTGCCCTGGGCAAAGGTACCTGACCACTCACACAAGCCTGCATGGTGTCCCTAGGCCCAGATGCTAGCGTCTGTGGGGGTACTACCACTGTGGGAGTGTCTTCCCGCCCTTCACAGGTGGGGTGGGGGGCTCTGAAGGGTGAGAGCCCATTGTTTATAAACAACTGGTGGCTGTCGCTAGGAGCTGTGACTCAGCTGAGCAGTGACTTGCAGAGCTGTTTACTCCACACAGCATCCTGTCCAGGAGGCTGACTGGGGCTGTGGCTCTGCTCTTCTTTCCTGCTGCCTGCTGACCTGACACTCGGGGTCCTATGGGGGAGGAAGAGGACAGTTCCTCTAACCCACCACACACCAGGAACTGGGCCAGTCATCAAGTCACCCCACACATGTCCTTGTGGCCCGTGCATCACTGGCTTCTTCTCTGGGGCCAGGGAGAGTGCAGGCCTCAGCTCTGACCAAAAGGCCCTGAGCAGTGGTGCTACCATTGTCTGTACTTCTCAGCCCCAAAGCAAAATTTACCCATAGAGGGAGTAGATACCAAAGCCCTGGTTCCCAGTCAGGCCAGGCTTTTAGCTCTTCTCAGTGAACACAAAACATTTTCTACCGAGTCTGAGACAGAATGCTGAAGCCACCATCATTATCTTCATGGTAAAGCTGGGAACAGAAGCCCAGAGAAGGCAAACAATCTCCCCAAGGTCACAAGGCCATGGAGATGCTCAGACCCGCTCAGGGTCCAGGGCTGCCTGCTTTCTTTTACTCTCGATTAAGTTAAAGATCAGAAAATATTTATGCCTGGTAGCACTGACAGGCATAGTAAGGCTGCAGGGTTCATGTCACTGAGAGTGGTGGTCTGTCATGTAAACAAAGCCTGGGTTGGGATACTGACTTGTTTCCCCTGGCCGCTATCCGTAACCTGGTCGGTGCCTGGAGTCCCAACCACTAGGCCTGAAGGGCAAACCTTTTCCACTCATCCCATAGCTCAGGTCGGTGACCTCGGAGAGCCTTCACTTACAAAACCCACCCAGTGTGGACGTCACTGAGTCACCACAATGAGCCAGGGAAAAGGATCCTCAGAGCCACGCAGCAGGGCCAGCCATCCAGTGCTGCTGGCTGTAGCTAGTGTCCTAGCTGCTCTTCCCAAAATCCCTTGCCTGCCTTAAAAAGACCAGGATGCCTCTGTCCTTGTGGTGTCACCTGTGGTCAGGAGAAGCATCTCGGGAACGCCTGGGGTTTTGAGGGGCCAGAGCTTCCAAGTGACTTATGGGAAGCTTCACAGAGCTATAGGGTTTTGTTGCCTTCTCCTGCAGTCCAGAACTGGGGAGACCAAGAGCACAGAAGCACATGCCATACCTCCCCCATCTTGTGGAGGCTGGGCAAAGCCTGGGGGGTCCAGGAGCAGGCTGGCAGCTGAGGGCCACCCTAAGCACAGCAGTACCTCACAAGAGACTGGCTCACCACAGGGCTTCCCTGTGCTGGCAGCCAGCTGCCAGCCTGCTCCCACCAGACCACTGAGTCATGAGGTTGCCAAGAAGGGGAGGACCTGAGAATAAGTGCCTGCCCCAGCCACTCCCACTGGCTTTGGGCCCAGCAGGATCCAGCCAAGAGCTTGAAGTTCCTCTGGGGGGTGGGGGTGGGGAGCAGCTGGTATTAGCTCTGCCTCCTGCAGCCTGGGCCTGCCCCCAGGATGTCCTGCAAGTAGCCTCCCTCCAACTGGGAAGATCCAAGTGGCAGCTGTGAGCTAGGATCGGGACAAAGTTCTAAGCCACCTGATGGCTGTGTCTGTCTTTTTCCCTTGCTGGTCCTAGCCCACAAAAAGCTAATCTCTGCCTCAGCCAGGCTGTATGTTTAAAAGAATTGTTCAGTGGAAACACTTGTGACAGGGCCTTGTGTGGGCCACTTGTTCAGAAGAATGGTGCCCCAAAGCTGCTCAGGGTTGGTCTTTTTTTTTTTTTTTCCTTCGAGACAGGGTTTCTCTGTGTAGCCCTGGCTGTCCTGGAACTCACTCTGTAGACCAGGCTGGCCTCGAACTCATAAATCCACCTGCCTCTGCCTCCCGAGTGCTGGGATTAAAGGCGTGCACCACCACGACGGTGCACCACCACGACCGGCTAGGGTTGGTCTTCTAACCAGACCTTTCTGCTAATTAAGAGCCATGACACCTTTGCAAAATATAACCAACATGGTGACAAATGCTACAGTTTCTAAACCTGGTCAGTTTTGATACTTAACTAGAAAGGTCACAGGGGTCCCCTGGCCACATGGCAGCCTGAGTTGGTGATAAGCCGGCAAACAGAGCAGATGCAAACCCATCTCTAGAGCTGGGGGACCCTGCTCAGTTGACAGAGTGCTGCCTAGTATGCATGAGGCTCTGGATCCCATCTCCAGAAATGCAAAAACTGGACACGGTGGCCATGCCTATCATCTTGGCACCTGGGAGTTGGGGACAGGGGAAGTGGGAATTCAAGGGCACCTGTGGCTACATATGGAGTTGGAGGCCAGTCAGGGTTACATGAGACCCTATCTCAAAACCAAAATTTCACAACTGCCCTAAAAAATCCACCTCTGTTCCTATGACTCTAGGGCATCATGTAAACTTCATGTTTGAAAGGGAGAATGCTGTGGAGGGAGAAGAGCAGGGTGGACACAGAGGAAGCCACAGCAACTGTCACTAGTCAGGGAGCCCTAAAGCTTCATGGGCACAGCAGCCCAGTGTCCTGGTCCTCATCTATGTCCACGGCTAAAGTGTGCTTGAAGGCAGAGACACCGCACAAGTATTGAGGGCTAAGGGCATATACACACACGTTTAACAGCACACACACCAACACTGCTGTGTCAGCCTGTGGCCTTCCTTCCTTCCTTCCAAAACTGTAAAGGATGGGAGCCGGATGCCCCTGGAGGATTGGGGCTCTGCTCCCGGCATGAGTAGGTACCTGACTTGGCAGACTCATGAGTACCTGCATAGACAGGTGGATCTGACTGTCCTGGTGGCTCCTCTGGCTTCCAAATTCCTGGACTCTAGTCGCAATTCTTCAGGGTGACGAGAGCTTCAGGGAGGAGGAAGGGTGCACTGTCTGCCCACCTGCTCCAGTGAAGGTGTTGTCTTGCCCCAGAGGAGAGTGAAGCAAAATACCAAAGCACAGGGAGGCAGGGGAGGTGGCAGCCAGGCTTTCTGGGAAGCAGGCACCCTTTTCCTTAGAACAAGAGCCAGGTGCTTCCCAGAAATCATCTCGCCCTGAGATGCCAAATCAGCTCTGGCTCAGTACAAGGATCTTCCTCTTTGCTGGCTGGCCAGAAGCAATTTTAGGCAGTGGGTCTCTGGCCACTGGCTAACTATAGGTTGTTCTGGTGCAGCTTGGCCTGAGCAGAGACACCTGCACCAAGGGACAGCGGAGATCTGGGAGAGGCTGTGGGTGAGGGGAGCCCACAGCAGGGCTCTTGTGCCCAGCAGGCCATGGTCACCCAGGGTTCGGGAACCACAGGAATCAGGACAAATGGGCCCTTGTGGTGCGGGAGACTGTTTGCTGTGCCAGGAACACTGCGTGCCCAGAGCTGCCACCAGCCTGCAGCCCAGGACTGGGAAGCAGGACTGCCCTTTCAGAAGGACCTCCCGAGTTGCCCTGACCTAAAGAGGGCCTCAGACTCCCTCTAGATGCCAGGAGATGGCAGCGCTGGTGCCTGCTGCCCTATTTCCCACAGAACTTTTTCAATAAGGAAGTGTCCCACCCCCGAGCTACCTGCTGGCTCTCTATCAATCCTGACTTTGTTCCTTCTTTGGTGTCTTTCCAGAAGGCAAGACTCTCAGATGCTCATATCTGGGAACCTAACAGAAGAGCAAACTGCCAGGCCCCCTCTCCTGCTGGGACCTGACAGGGGCTGCGTGGTCTCCACCCCCCCCCCAATATGATAACAGAATGACCATGCAAGCCAGGCACTGTGTAGAGCACTTTCTAGCCACTGAAATGCTGGGTGAGCTGATAATGATCACCATATGAACAGATCTGAGAACGGACACTGAGGCAGGCGAGGGTGGAGGCTCACCTTCCTATCCCACAGCTAGGATGTGACAGCCCTCCCCGCCCCAGCTACTTGTCCCTTCAAATATACACTGGCCCAGCCACCTGTAGGTCTGTCAGGTCTGGGGACACATATTATTGGACCACAGTAACAAGGGCCTGGGTTTGCTCAAAAGTGGGCAAGGGTGTCCTAAGGCAGGGAGATGTCCCCGAGCCACTGACATGCACACAGAGCACACCCTGATCTGCTTCCCACACAAGGCAGCAAATGACGGATGGTCGGATGGAGTGGCTCCATCTTGAAGACCCAGAGGCCTGGAAAGAGGCCTGGAAAGTGGCCTGAAAGGCACAGCGTTTTCCCCTCACAACTACCCCACAAGGACAGAGTGTGACCCGGTGGCTTCCTCCCTAGCGCCTACATCTAGCTTCTGTGCCCAGCACCTGTTCCTGGCAGGGCTGCTGGGAGCAGTGCAGGAAGCCAGGGCTCTGTGAAGGGATTTCCCAGCCCTGGCTGCTAGGAAGGAAACACTCTTAGAATCCCAAAGATGTTGAGGATACGAATCTCAGCCCCTTCCCACGGGACACTACCTGCCCACACGCTCCCTCCAGCCTCCAGTGACACTCTGGCCACTCAGGGCTGCTCCAAGCCACGTAAACCACCTTGTTTTTAAAATTCAAGTCCAATCTTGAGCATGGATGTTCAGTTCAGAGGCCTGAAACTGGCCCCGGGGAAGCAGTGGATGACAGCAAGGCCACCTCAAATGGCTCAGACAATATATTCAATTTCTCAGGGTCTGTGTGGGAATATTTGTGGATTCAATTCAGAGGCTACAAGTGTCCCTGCCTGTTGCCTGTTCTAAGAGCAGTCACTTCTGGAGAATCCTGGGGCTATCTGCCTTCAGACACTCCCTGTACCTTTGGAAGGCCCGCCTGTGTGGTGTCAGGTGTCTGAGCACCCTCAGATACACTTCAAGTCTTTAAGTCTGCAGGAGAGGCCACGAAGACTTGGGGTTAAAGAGCCTACTCAGGGTTAAGTCAGTGACTTCCAGACAAGCCAGACCTGTTAGCACCTCCCGTCCTTGTGACAATCAGGGCTGGCTGGGCCTCAGTCAGGCAAGGTGGGTTCCTTTGCAATGAATTCCTTTCAGTTGGGGAGAACCCCAAGGACTCAAAATCATTTCTTCTCTGCCCTCCCAATTTGAACTTTTTTTTTTTTTTTCGAGACAGGTTTCTCTGTATAGCCCTGATTGTCCTGGAACTCACTATGTAGACCAGGCTGGCTTCGAACTCAGAAATCCACCTGCCTCTGCCTCCCAAGGGCTGGGATTAAAGGCATGTGCCACCACTGCCCGGCCCATTTTGAACTTTACTGGGCTATATCTCACCTACCCCTAGTCTCTTGGGACATGTCACCTCTAGGGTCAAGATGGAATCCTGGAAGAGATAGAAGAGGAGGTAGGCTACACAGGCCCACCTCTCCTCATCTCCTTTGGCAATAAAGGGCCTTGGGCAGTACTTAAGAGCGATGGTTCAGCTCTCTTCAGGGGAGTAGACTCTGGGTTTCAACTCAGGTAGAGGAGGAGAGCAGGGAGAGACTCACTCCTCTCACCCAGCCCCGAAAGAACAAGAAGCCTCCACTCCTTAATTATGCACCAGTCTAAGGGCAGGGCTACAAGGCCAGTCCAGGAGGTAGTCAGAGGCCACCTCCTGCTCGACTGTGTCCCTAAACAGCCTTCTTGCAGCACAGGGTTGGACTCCACTAATGACCATGGCACCAAAGGGGATCTATAGTTACATACTCCCTGGCAGGGAAGCCAGGAGTAGGAATTTCCTTGGAGAAAGGGAAAGGGTAAGGAGAGAGAACATAGACAGGTTCTGAAGGATGGTAGTATGCACCTTCATCCCAGAAGGTAGGAGGTAGAGGCAGGCAGATCTCTATGAGTTCAAGGCCAGCCTGATCTACATGGTGATATTGTTCTAAAAAATATACAAACAAACGAAAAAAACACTGAATGTAACAATCATTTCAGGATATTTAATACTAAAACCTCAAGCCCAGTGTCCAGCTGCCCAGATTGTGCGCCGGAATCCAGTTACCTCAACCTCAAACCCCGGAATCTACCAGCCGAGGTGGACTCAGCCAGTGCAGGCCCGGGGTCCGATTTCCCCCATCCCATGCAAGTCCCCCAAAGTGACATACCTTACAGGGCGGTATTGCTGTTTAAAGTGGCAAGCACACAGGGCAAGGGACAGATGAGCCAGAGATGGAGAAAGAGGTCAAGGAGAAGAATTATGCTGTAGTCACACTGCCAGTTAGTCTCAAAGTTGATTTGGGATCACAGCCTTGCATTCCAGGAGCTCCAGGGGACTCTTGGTCTTTGCCACACCTGGGGTGTTGCCTTGCCCCAGGACTAGGGAGTCGGGGGCCACAGGGTATTTGTGTATGGGGCAGGGTCCCTCTAGAATGGCTGGCACCAGGCAACAACTGACTGTACTGCTGATTCTGAATTTTTCTGACATTCTACCACTGTCCAACTGTCACTCAGATATCCAGAAAATGGCATTGGTTGCTAAGGGACTGGCCTGATGGCTGGCAGCTGCAGCTTGGGGTAATAGGAAAGGGGAGCAGACTGGGGGTTTCTCGCAGGAAGGATCCAGGGGTTGAGGGCTGCTAGGCCCTGTATGGAGGTGTGGGTGGATCAACCACAGGAGGTAACTCAGAGCTAAGAGCCACACACAGGCAGTGGGAAAGCCCCTAGCCGGGAGCCTTCCTGCAGGTATTTTTGGGGACTGTGGTTGCTAAGCAACTGTACTAGGTTGCCATGGGAACTCTCCCTTCTTCAGGGACTTGTCATTTTTATGGAGATGCCACATTCCTTCCCATCTCTACCTCCTCAGGCTGTCTCAGTTACCCATAAGGGGTCTTGGAGGCTCCCCAAACCTACCTTGCCTACAAGGAAGCCACCTATCCAAGGAAGTCCTATGCCTCTAACACTCAAATTTTTTTGGGGGGGGGAGGGTATAGAGGATTCAAGTCTCACAGTGTACCTCAGGATGACCTTGAACTCCTAATTCTCCTGCCTCAGCTGGGATTACAGTTATGGACTACCGTGACCCTAAGAGAGGATTCTCTTCAGGTTCAAGACCCAACAACACAGAAAGCAAAGTTGAGGCCCTCGTTAGAGTTGGGGGGATGAAAAAACTGTTAAGCTTGGATTACATCTCCACTCTTGCTAACCACCAGCTCAGGGTCTTCCCGCCTTGACTGGGCTCTGACCACTAGAAGCCCAGTATAACTGGAAGGCATTCTCCGCCCTAGCCCTGGTGCCTGGCCCCTCCCTGGCTTGTCTGTAAAGGAGTGTCACCTGAGGCTTGCCATTACCCAACCAGGGGTTGTCCCCATGTCCAGCCAACCAGTGCTCCCTACCCAGAAGTAAGGTGCCAGCCCCAAGGGAGAAGCGAACAGGGGACGGCCAGCAGCTGCCTCACAGAGTTCTAGGCAGACGGTGAGATGCTAAAGTAGGGTCAGGGGCTGGCAGGATTCCACCACTCTCCTGCAGTATACCCTTCCAGGCACAGGATCCTCACCCACCACACTGCAAACAGCAGAACTGAAGCCAAGCTCAGGTCCTGAGGCCTCAGTCACGCCTTGTCCCACCAGACCAGCCCCTGGCCCAATCCAAGCCGAGGGGCTCTCGACTTGAGGCCACATGCACACCAGCTCTCTTTTAACTGGTTTGGTCAGTGGGCATTGACCCTGAACTCAAGGCCGAGATTATACTGGGCAGCATTCATACGGGGTTCAGGCAAGGAAAGGTGACCATGAGAAATGGCCTCCACTACAGGTGCCCCACCTCACTGATGGACCATTCCACATTGTACTACCACTCAGCACACAGAAGGAACGGCATCTAAGAAGAACACGCTGGGTAGACATGTCTCTTCTGGGACAGGCTAAGGACAAGGTCCCTGCCAGTCATATGTTGTACAAGCAGCTCACCTTTCCCTAAAACTACTTCTTGTGGCCTGTAGTAATAGGGGAGCTGTCTGGAAACTGCAGTAGGCCAAGGCAACTTACTGGTGAAGAGCCAGAGGAAAGCAAAGTCCAGGCCCTAAGGTGTGTGTGTTGGGGAGCAGGGGTGGGGGAACTCAGGTCTCCTCCTCCACTGTCACCAGCAACACCCTGCTGCTCGACTGCTCTCTGATTTCCTTAAATGTGTGTCACCAATGATGACTCCTGACCTGTTTACAGTTTGCTTTGTCTCCTGGCAACCAGGTGAGCTTTTGTAGAAACTCAGAACAGGGCAGTGCAGTACTGGACTTCCACACCAGAGGTCACAGCGCCACCTGCTGGTGCTACCATTGGTGGCCTTCAAGCCTTCCTACATGGCTGAAATTGCCACATCCTAAGGAACCTGCCCTTCTCTGTACCCTCGTCACAGGCTCAGCTGTGTCCTTCCGAAAGACCTTGGGTCCTGCAGATACAGCCAACACAAGGCTAGACTGGGATGGGTTCAGGTCAGGGTGGGCGCACGCACATATGCTCTCCCAGCACCTGCGCACAGACTCAGGAGTTCCTTCAGTGTGCTTATGCCTTGCCTCTAGGCTTCTGGCCTCTGGAACCACAAGAGCAGGTTTCTGCTGCACAGGGTCATCCACTATATGGCATTTTGCTAGAGCAGCCACAGGACACTAACAGGCCTGTCACCTTTTCGTCACCGTCATGCCTACCTCCCCGACTCCTGTCTCCCTGACAGCTTTCTGCACTGCTCTTCCTGCCTTCTCTCGTGTGGCTGACCTATGAGATACCCAAGCACACGGATGAATGGCTCTCCATCTCTGCTACTTCACCAAGTTCAGATGACCATGTAAGTCAGAAGCTGGGGAAATGGCTCAGAGGTTACAGGGCCAGGGCCTCCACGACTCAGGCAGATGCCCGATGGCTGTGGCTATCCAGACAGATATAAATCTAGCCTCAAACATGCATCTACATCCGGTGTGTTGGGAGTTCCCAGCAGAGGATCTCTGTGAGTTCTGGGGTCTACACAGTGAGTTCCAGGATAGCTAGTGCTATATAGAGACCCAGTCTCAAAACAAACAAATCCAAACTACAAAAAGCAAACAAACAAAATACACACATGCATAACATAAATGCACATATATGTATAACACACATACCTGAAAAATGGAAGAAGAAGAAAAAAGTCAAGAGACAGCAGCAGTGTGGAGACAGGGGGTTGGGGGTGGGGGGAGGTGACAGCAATGAAGGCAATAGCAGGTGAGGAGGAAGGTGCTTCCTGCTGCTCAGGGCCACCCTGGAGCCAGGACAACCAACCTCTGTGTTTCCATATCCCTGGCCCTTCAATCTCAGGAGGCTAAAGGCCATGTGAGTCACCCATCTCTGTACTTTGTTTTCCTCTCACGGCCTACTTGGTCTCCCATAAGCACAGTGGAGACTCATTCTGGCTCCTACTTGATCATGTGTGTGTGTGTGTGTGTGTGTGTGTGTGTGTGTAAGATGACACTGTAACACTTGGGGACTGCTGTCAGCTGTGACTAGAACACAACCTTAAGAGTTGGAAGAAGAGCCAGACGTGGTGGCACATGCCTTTAATCCCAGCATTTGGGAGGCAGGCAGATTTCTGAGTTCGAGGTCAGCCTGGTCTACAAAGTGAGTTCCAGGACAACCAGAGCTATACAGAGAAACCCTGTCTCGAAAAACCTAAAAAAAAAAAAAGAAGAAAAAAAAAAAAAAGAAGAAGAAAAAAAAAAAAGAAAAAGAGTTGGAAGAATTGTGGGTGGGAACGGAGAGTGGCAGGGACCTAAATCACAGTAAGCCCTGCTCTGGGCAGTGGTGCAGGGACAGTCATGTCCTCTCTTGGTCTCCTCTCCCAGTCTACACACTGGAGGGCTGACAAGTAAGCAAAGTCAGATGTCCCCCCCCCCCGCCCCCCCCCACAGTGGCCTGCATAAGTCTTCTGCTCAACCCTACGTCAACCCATAACGCCTCCCAACGACCCTCACCTTTCCTAACCCCACCCCCTGAAGCGTGCTGGATTAATTAAATACTGTGACCACAAGGTCACTGCCAATGTTCTGTTTGTGTCTTACTGGATTTCTTGTTTCCTCCTGGCCCTCTGTCTTCCCTGCCCGACTCTGAGGAGGAAGCAGGTTCTGATGTTATGAGCTGTCCTACAGAAAGGCAGGTCCACATGGCAAAGTCTCATGGTCAACGTGGATCTGAGGCCCAAGGCCGTCCTGGATCCTGCCAACCACAGTAGGATGAGCTCCAAGGTGGTTGATGAACCAGCGTGGGTCTTGTAACATGAAATGGATAATTATCAAGATCTGGGGGCTGTTGGCTGTGAGTCAGGGGCAGACTCTCACACCTTGGAGGATAAGCAGAATGTCTGCGCCTCCTCTTGTATTCTTAGGTGTTTCCTAGGGGCAGAACCTACCTACAGCCTTCATTTTAAGAGCCACACCCAGGAGCAAGGCAGCCACTAGTCGGAGTTCAGGCACGCAAGGCACTACGGGAAAAGACAAGAGGAAGCCAGGGCCCTTACACCCAGCTCACTCTGAGGACAGGGATGCTAGTTGGGGGAGGCCTGAAAGAGTGGAACACAACACCGAAAGAATGACTCTTGGAACTCTGGCCCCCTCCCCCGCAGTTGCTCCATTGACTAAAAGGATACTGCTGCCCCCCAGTGGTCAGTACCAGTACTACAGCCCCAGGCAAGAAACCCTGAAAACAAAACACAACCTTTTGTTTGCGGGTTGTCAAGGTAGCAGGTCTCCCAGGCCCCAGCTGGGCAAAGGAACAAGACCCGTGTGTTTCAGGGGTTACCACAAAGACCTCAGTAGCCTCGTTTCGCCCCTCTTTCCTTCTGATGGCTCTGGGACTCTGGCTCACTCAGGAGGCCTCCTCTTTCAGTCTAGGCAATGACCCTGACCCTATTTCAAATAAGAATCACACATTCTAACGAGGGTGGTCTGGTCCTTGGACCCTGGAGGAATGGTCTAAAGTTTTGCCTCCCTCTGAGTTACTCTGGCCTTTAAGTCACTCAAACCCTAAGGCTGCTCTCTGCTCAGCAAGTCCACCAGGGGAAGGCATTTTCCTAGAATTTTTATGGGTAATGGGTCATTGAAGGAGAACCAAAGCCAAAAGACATTCCACAAGCCCCTGGAACCCAACCCCACCCCCCCCCCGGGGACGGGGAGGAGTCACGAAGGCCAAGCATCCTAAAGTGCAAAGGAGGAAACTAAGGTCTCCTCGGCAGCCTCCTCCACACTAAGGACCTCCGCCCTGCCCTCCAGGCTAGTCTGAGGATAGCCCCAGACACGCAGACCCTAGGAATCTTAACATCTCTCTGTCCATCATCGCCTCCCGTACAATGGGCACCCCCAAATGTTGCTAGGAGACTGGACGCCTCAGCCCCAAGACAGAGCTGCCTCCTGCCTCTTCCTTGTTCCACCTCACCACACCACCTCCACTGTCCCACCCTCCTCGGAAACCTAGGAAGTCTGTAGAATCTAGAGAGTGAGTAGGGGTGTGCGCTCGTGCTTGGGTAGGTTCCACAAGGAGGAGGTTAGTCAGTGTTCCCCAGGACCTCAGGAGACTCATTCCCCAAGCAAATCCTACCCGAGGGTTGAGCCCTGACCCCAAGGGCCGGAAGCCTTCCCTTCTCCGCTGGTCCCCGCCCACCTGGCATGCCTCGTTCCAGACCTCAGTTTCTCGATTGTACGCGGTTGGACAGGTTGGAAGCGGAAGAGCGTTAAGTGCACGCTCTGCATGGACGTTCGCTCTCTGGCTGGGTGCGGGCTTCATTCACACCCACCGGTACAGGGCCCCATGCCGACTCACCTGGCAATCTACCATCATCCTCAGCCTCGGCAGCTCATCGCCAGCCCCAGGGCGCGGCCCAGGGCTCGCAAAGGCCGCTCGCCTCGGCCCGCGCGCGGCGCAGCGGGGCGTCCGGCTGCGGGGCTCATGGCGCGGCCTCCGGTCCCCGCCAGGCCCGGAGCTCCGCGGCCTTCGCCAATGCCGCTCCCATTGTCTGCGCCGCGCCTCGCCTCGCCGCGCTCCTGGCCGTTGAGGCCTCGCTGCTCGGTTCCGCCGGAGCTGCGGGAGCTCGGGACGGGTGGGCGGAGACAGCGCGGCCCCGCCCCGGCCCCGCCCAGCTCGCCCGCAGGTGCGAGGGGCGGGCCCCGGTGCGCGAGCTCGGGGACACGCTCGGCCTCTTTCCCCGCCGGGCGCAGGCGACTGGACCTGGGACGTCGGCCTGGTGTCCACGGCCCGGCGCGCGCACGTGACCCCGCCTAGTCGCGCGCACGCGCCGCGCACCGAACGCCTCTCTGGGTTTGGGTCCCGTGTCCGCCGTCCCCCTATCCCCCGCGTCCTCTGCCCAGCCGCCTGCACTGTACTCCTGCCCTGGCAGAGTTTAGAATCACCGTCATGGGTGCTGAGTATAGGTGGACATGGGGCAGCTCCAGGATCCATATCCTGGACATTCAGTATCTTCGGTACCCCGACGCCACCTGCAGGACTCAGCTTGGTGGCAGTAGACTCTGAGACTGGCAGGAAGGTCAAGTCGCTCCTCCAGTCCCTCCCTGGACCTTCATCTCTCCTATCCCTTCTCCTCCCTGTCACCACAAAGAATCAGGTTGCCTCTGCCTGGTATGCGGGTTAGGAGAGAACCTAAAAGGAGGTTCTTGTACCTGGGGATGAGCAGGAGTTGGGGTCTGGAAAGTTAATTCTACCAAGGAGTCCTTAATCACTTGGGATTTAGCCTCATTTTGGGAGTTGGAGAGATGTTTCAGCTGGTAAGAACAATTGCTGCTTTTCCATAGGACCCAACTTCAGTTCCCAGCACCCATTCTGGAGCTCCAACACTGTCTTCTAGCTACACACATACACATAAATAAAAATAAATCTTGCTTAATCCCAGCACCTCCACACCCAGCAAGATTGATTGATTGATTGATTGATTTATTTATTTATTTATTTATTTATTTTGGTTTTTCGAGACAGGGTTTCTCTGTATAGCCCTGGCTGTCCTGGAACTCACTTTGTAGACCAGACTGGCCTCGAACTCAGAAATCCACCTGTCTCTGCCTCATGGGTGCTGGGATTAAAGGCGTGCGCCACTACGCCCGGCCACCGGATTATTTTATTTCTTATGTGTATAGTACATTTCTGTAGCACTTATGTGCAGTGTTCAAGAAATCTAGAAGAGGGTATCTGGGCCCTTGGAGCTGCCTTGTAGGTGCTGGGAATTAAACCTAGGTCCTCTGGAAGAACAGCCAGTGCTCTCAACCACTGAGCCATCTCTCCAGCCACTAACGCATTTTCTTTCTTTTTTAAAGATTTATTTATTATATTATTTATATTATTTATTTATTATATCTAACTACACTGTAGCAGTCTTCAGATGCACCAGAAGAGGGTGTCAGATCTCATTATAGATGGTTGTGAGCCACCATGTGGTTGCTGGGATTTGAATTCAGGACCTTCGGAAGAGCAGTTGGTGCTCTTAACCACTGAGCCATCTCTCCAGCCCCCACTAACCAGTTTTAAATGTAAGAAACAGGCTTTCAGAAGTCACAGAGACCCTACCTGTCACGGGTCCTGATGAGGTCCAACTATGGCTTTGAAACAAGGTCAAGAGACCCCAAAGCTGTGCTGTATAGGAACCCAGGAGGCATGATGGGGGCTCTGAGAAGCTGCTGGGACTTGGAGTGCCGAGTGATACCAGGCAAGGAGTTGAGGGTTACTGCAGGCGAGGAGTCCTGAACCCTGTCTAAGAAGCTGCCTCAGAGCCGAGGCATCTTACAGAGGATGGCTGGAGGCGCTGGGTGGGTGTTGGTACCCTGGCACAGACATCAAGCCCTGTTTCATTGCTTTTCTGGGCCTTGTGGAGCTGTAAGCAGTTGAACTTCTTCGGAAGTGCAGTCTGCTGCCTGGGCTGGAGCAGTCAAAATAGCTGTCCAGGAAGCGCACTTTCCAAAAGGTACAGGCATCATCCCATTTGACGGGGTGACCTGCCCAACATTGCACAGGCCCTAAAACAAACTCCTAAACTGATGTTCATTCTTCTGCCTCTCAGACTGTGGAGTGCTCCCTGAGTGTCAGGTTCCAGGGGAAGCTCAGCTGCTGTCCTGGAGCTCACTGCCCACAAGGACACAGCTTGGGAGGGGGAATCAGAGCTCTTGGTGACCGTCCCATGGTACTGGCATCTCCAATACACTGGGGTCTTCCTCTGGGACGAGGTTTCTCCAATAGCCTTGAAAGATCCTGAGAAAATGTAAT